>PVKB01000319.1:527500-815000 GCA_004027205.1 Ctenodactylus gundi
AATATTTGTTATTATGAAAATATAATAAAAGGATAATTGGTAAGGTCCTCTTTCTAGGAAAAGGATGGGTTTGCTAAGCTTTAGAAGTCAAATTGATGCCTAGGGAAATAGGGCACCCTTATTATATGTAACATGGTGCCACCTACGTGATGATCATTTGGTTTTTAAAACCTAAAATAAAACTTTAGTCTTATGTTAGCCCTCCACCATTGGCTGAATTCAAGTTTGATCCTAGAGAAAAGTATTCTAAGCATTTGCTCTAATTTTTTTATTCATACGGATGTTTTGAAATAAAACTTTTGAAATAAAAACTTCTTAAATAAGCAAAGTAATATTTTTTCAATATACTGAAAATTAGCTAAAAGATTTCATATACTTTAGAAATGAAAGCTTAAGAGAACAGCATTACTTAAGTTTTGAGAATTTTATCCATGCTAAGCATACATGTTTCAGGGTCAAGTTATGTTTTCTAAACTTAATAATATTAATATTTGTACTGGCTTTCTATTGCTGCATCAGAAAATTGTCCAGGAATTAACAGCTTGAAATAGGAAGCATGGTTCTTCTAGGTAGGGCTTAGGTGGGTTCTTCAGCCTCAGAGGATCCCTCCAGTCTACATCCAAGTTGTCCTCCAGCGTTAGGGGTTCATCTGAAGTCTCGGGGAGGGGAGTATCTTTTTGTAAACCTTCACGTGTAGCTGTTAGTAGAATTCAATTTCTGGCAGATCGTTGACTGAGAATCTCTTCAGATCCTTGAGATGTGTGTCTTTCCAAAAAGCACTTCCCAACATGATATCTGGCCTCCCTCAAGTCAAGAAAGAAAGACACTTTAACAATGAATTCTGAGAACAGATATCCCCTAATTGTGCTGTACTTAGGAGTTTAGAAAGCAGGCTCCAGAGCCTGAAAGACCACCCCGGACTTCACAACTGATGCCGTGAAGGATGACAACAGGCAGGTACGGGAGCTGCTGCACCTGCCAGTGTTACCTGTGCTCCCACTGCCTCCAATCCCCTGCCAGATGAGGTTCACGGAGAGTTGTGACCACCACACTGAATTATAACAACAAGCAGGCACGAGGGGTGACATCCCTGGGAGGTTAAGTAGTGTTTTGTGCAGCCTCAAAGCCCACTTATACCCCCTGCCAAGGGAGGGACAGAGCCACCACAGAGAATAAAGCCAGTAAGTGGTCACTTGTGCTGCCACACTCAGGAGTCTAATTGGTGATCACCACCGCCTCAGAGCTCACTCCTGGAGCCTATTACGGACTGGAGGAAAAATCTCTCTACTCATTTCTACTGAGCGGAACAGTTGACCTGCCCATTCGGATTCACTGAACCACACATCCACTGGTACAGCTGTTTTCAACTGCCAAACTCAAGCAATGACAACTTCTGACCAAAGCATACACTCTGTGGCCTAACTGCAATCAGAAGCCACTGTAACACTCTCCACTTGGTACCTCCGTTTCACTGCAGAGCTCAACCCGTGCTCTTGCTACAGAGCAGAGGATGGCCCCTGCTAGCCTGAATTCAGGTTAAAGGCAGCACCCAACCATCTAAAGTAGATGGAGATGAACTGTGCCTGTGTATGAGCATTACCAGCTGGACCAGAATCCCAGGCCAGAACAACAAAGGCCTGCCCCCTCCAAACAACACCTGCACAAGTCGTGAGAGATGGCTGCCTCTTCAAGTGTACAAGTGTCAACCACAGCACAAAGAGATTGTGAAGAATTGGGGAATCTAGACACCTTCAAAAGAGGAAAACAAATCTTCAAAAAATGGATCCGAAATCCAGGTAAAAACAAGTAATTCAGAATAATGCTCTTTAAAAAGTTCAGCTAGCTTCATGAATGTATGGCTACCAAGAATGAAATTCGAAACCACACTGGAGCAAAATGAGGAATAGAATGAAGAAAAGAAATGTAAACATATATATCCTGAAGATGAAGAGCAATGAATCCAACAATTAAACTCCAGGAAACAACAGAGAACTGAAACAACTGGCTTCACCAAATGGACAAAAGAAGTCACTGAGCTTGAAGACAGAGTATTTTAATTTACCTATTTAGAGAGCAAACATTGCCCTTATCTTATGGTGGGTCAACAAAGCCAGAACACAGAAATAAGTAAATACACAGACAATCTGAGATTATCCAAATATATAAAGCACATGATAATATGCTCAAGGCAGAAGTAGATGTTCCAGAACACAACTTTTGGCAATAGAGAGATCATCAAAGCAAAACAAAATTCAACAAAAAGCATGGTTCAAACTGTGCTCATGAGCAAACGGACCTAACAGGTACAGAACATTCCATCCAACAGCTGTAGAACACAATTTCTCTTCCACTGCTCACTGGAACCTTTTCCAGAACAGGTCACATTACAACACAAAACATGTCTTAACAAATTAAAATACATCACAATTATGTTGCATGCTCTCTTCCAACTGTTAAGGACAGAAACTAGAAACCAGCAACAGGAAGAACAGTGCAAACAGTAGTAGCACATGAACAATATCAATATTTGTTGTTATTTTGTTGTTGTTGTTGGTCTTCCTGTATTTTTTCCCACATTTTATTAATATGTGCAAAATTCAGGGTTTACAATGGAGTTGAGCATTTTGTGCACATACGTATCTTGTCAAGGTGACAAGGGCTTTCCCGCTCTCCTTTTGTCCCTCCCTCTACCCACCCCGCCCTCCCTCATCCCCCACCCTCCTCCCCTCTTTCACTTTGTCTTTTGTCTCAAGCTTCATAGGTGTTGTGATCTGGGTCTTCCTGTATTTTTTAAAAACTCATTTTATTTATTTTTATCTGACTTATTTTGTGGAGCTGGGGAAGAAAACCCACACCAACAAAATTGGAAAATGTATAGAAAAGGAATGAACTCCTGGAAGTAGGCAATTTACCAACATTGAATTACACAGAAACAGAAAATCCAAACAGATCAGTACTCAGCACTAAAATTGAGTCTGTAATAAGAAGTTTGTAAAATTTTGGTAGTTTTCCACTTTATTTCATGTGTATTAACATGTTTACAGGTAATACATTTTTGCAATGCTCTAAATATATTCTTAATGTAGAGTGATTTTTTTCTCTCAAGTTTATGTTTTTAAATAATGCTTTTATAATTTTGGATTTATTTCTGAATGAAATACATTGCATTGGTTAATATTCTATATGTTTCTTTCATCAACAGATTAAACGTGTGATGATGAAAAGTAATTACTATTTTTTCTTTTTAAAACATCTGATATATTTCCTTTTTTTCCCATTTTGCTGGTATGCATATATGTGATACATAATTTTTACACTGAGTTTGAGTATTTTGTGCACATATACATCCAGTCAAAATTGCAAACTCTCCCCCTCTCCCCTTTGGGCCATCCCATACCCTTGCCCTCCCCACTTGGTCCCATTATCCCCGCCCCCGTTTAGTTCTATGAAATGACCGTATTCTGAATTGCCCATGGTAGAGAAACCATTCCATACTTAACCTTCCGTGTTTGGCTCACCTCACTGAACACAATGATCTCATGTTGCATGCATTCAAAACCTCTGATATATTTTAAAATATAACGTCTCTTTTTCATTTTTACAAGATAACTACATGCTCATTTTTGATGCTTCCATATTTATCATAAGTTTTATGAATTAATATCATAGTACAGATTTGGCTGAACATCTTTCAATTTTTAAAAAATATTTTAATGACTTTTTTTTGCACTTTTTTGCTTAACGTATTTTTTGCTTAGTTAATAAGTTTATAGCCAATCCTCATGATTCCTGTCCATTGGGGGGGTTATCCTGTAAGCAGGACAAAATTACACAACTCATCAACGGGACTCTCATATTTTCAACCCATTTTTACTTATTATTATAACTGATAATATTGGATTTTTGATTATACCTTTTTATTATGTTTTACCAAAATATGATAAATATCTACTGTACGCCAAGAAATCTTGTACAGTAACCTTAAGTGAGGGTGTAAAGAGCAATATGGAGGGTGTACTGCTGTTGCCTCAAATGTCCAAACAAGAACTTTAACTAAATGACCCAGCACCTGGATGAAATTAGTTTACAATCCTTTTTGGTTTAAATTTAGAACCTTCCTCAAAATTCTTCTGCTAAATGGAGATTGTGGTTTGATATGTACCTTCCAGGTTCTCCTATGATTAGTAAGCTATTATTGCTACTAATTTTAGTTTTAACATTATTGTAACTGTACTTCTGAAATATTTCACATTATTAAGTAGGATTCAACTCACATGGCGAAGTAAACATTTCCTATTGGATCATAGAGCAAAGCCAACCTATAAGACAAATTTACTCTTCAGGAAGAATAAAGATAGAGAAATGACGGCAAGTATCCAGAGCAATAAATGTATAAAGTAGGAAAGCATAACTTGAAAGTGATATTTTCCAAAATAACCTTCAGGGAAAGTTTATTTTTAAAGCTTTGGATAAAACAAAAGAAAAATAGATAATGGTAAATGTCACAATTCAAAATGAAGATAAAGCTGTTATGAACATCATGCCTTATGGTACACGGTGCAATCTTCCTGAAACAGAAACTTCAAAATCTGCAAAAATTAACAGAAACAAGACCATGACATAATCACTAAAGTCAAGTGATCAAATAAAATTAGGACATAGACTAGTTTAAGAATCATAAACAATAATGATGTCTATAAGATATATATTGATTTTTCATGTCTAAAAGATTACGTGGAAATTTGTAAGCGAGCATACAGTAGCCCAAAAAACTTTAGTAAATTAATAACTCAAGAAAAAACAGATATTTAATAATGGCAAAGACAAATCAAACCAAAGATGTAATAAAAATTCTCTTTCAAATCCCTTGTATACCGAAATTAAAACTACTCAAGGAGTTACTGAATGGTGTATTACAGTATTCCTAAGTAAATAATGACTTTAAAGCATATCACATATCGTATTTATCACAATACAGCAAAAAAACTAACCAGACCATTTTCATAACTAGATACTGAATATACATACAAAAGTAAATTGAAGTTATCAAGTAATTGATAAATGATAATTCTGAGAAGAAATGAGATTAAAATAACTGAAATTAATAAAATAGGAAATAAAAAGTTAAATGAATGAAATACAAATTCATTGAAAATAGTAGACAAAGTAAAACAGCTATGGGGTAATTTAATAAAAAAAACTTCAAACCTTGAAAGTTTTGCAAATGTACAAAATAAGAAATTCCAAAGAGAAATATTTGCTGAAACCTAGAAAATTAGAAGGTAGGAACACAAGATTAGGTAGCACATATTTGTGCATATATGTCTGAAAACAAAAGAATTAGTTAATTTCCTGGGAAAATATAGTGCGCTCGAATTTGATCCAGGTAGTTAGAGATAATTAAGTTGGATAAACTTCCCGAAAATAAACAGATGAACTGTATATCTGCAGACATACCCTAGTAACCCACATCCCCTCAAGAAACTGTTAGGGCAAAACGCTATCAGACAGAAACTCTACAAGTCAGGAAAAATACACACAACTCTAATACTACTAAAACCATTCTCACATGTGAAAAATGAAAGAACAATTCCAAATATATTTTATTAATAGGAAACAATATACAAAAAAGAAAGGTAAAGATTGGTGATAAAAAAAATCTCAGTAAAATGTAAATACTACATCATGAGTACGTTCATTGTAGGAGTATAACTTTTATGTAATACTTTAAAGGAATAAATATAACTCCCACATTATTTCGAAAAGACAAGGCATCTTGTACTCAGTTCCACTGATAGTAAAAAGGCATTGAACAGTATCTAATACCTACTCTTGATTTAAAGAAACAAAACAGTTAATGGCAGAGTAATCAATGGATTCGTCTTTAATATGGTAAAAAGGTGACCTCACTTGAACATCACATCATTCTTTTAAATGAGAAAATACACGCCTGTTTCTCACTTGGGTCAGAAGGAATAAATGCGGCTAAGCTACCACAAGTCCAATTGTATTGGTAGTACTGTAAGTGTCAGCAAATACAATCAGTAGGAGAAAATTCGGAGGCATTCGGTGCTGACTGGAATGAAAGAGCTAAGCTTTTCTTACTGCCATATGATACTGTACCTACAAAACCCAAGAGAATCAGTGACAAGATATCAGTCAGGTACCAAGATGCAGAATTAACATAAAATTGCTTTTATTTACGAAATAATAATTCATTATAGAAAATATAGTGCAAAGGGAATATTTCAAATAAGAACAAAATCATAAATTACCTAGAACAACAAAAGAAGAAATAATGATTTGGAAATGATTAGGCACACCTGACATCACAGTGAGGGCGCTGGATTAGATTGTAAAATCCAACGCTATAACACAGATTATCTTCAACTTAACATATGCATCCAAGTCCAAATTAAATTTCTATGGGAAATATTCAAGAATATTGAGTAGACACTCGAAAGTAAAAAAATAGTTAAAGAATACATATAATATTTGTGAGGCATATGATGAATTTGGCTTCAAAAATACTGGGAGGAGATAGGCTTTTAAATGTTCTTGAGATAATTGGAAAACCACTCGAGAAAACCGAGTCAGAAATCTACATGAAGTAGTTGAAACTATATATTTACTGGATCGAAAGAAGGATCATAATCTGAGATCACCAAAATTGTGAATTGAAAGCACAGAAGTGATAATAAGAGATTTTTTTCCTGATGAATTCAGATGCCAAACAGAAGCAGTAACAGAATTAATAGGTTCTAGTGTACATGATCGTCAGCTTATGAGTTTTCACTTCACAATGGTGTGAAAGCCTTTCTGTAGAAATTATAGTGCAAATATTGCATTTTGATCATTTTCTAAGCTATCAACTTGTGGTACAACACTGGACATTTATGGAGACACTGGACATTGGCAGCAAGTGGCAGGTCATAATCCTGCAGTCATGAGGGTGAACAAATGATATGGTTCTACATTCCAAAACTATGATGTTGGTGGTTTAGACTTTATAATACAAGTTGAAAATATCATTCTCCAGAGAGGTATTCAGCAAAATTAACCTCTTAAATAGCACATGTAATACATTGTAAATATAGAAGCATATGTACAAGCAAAAGAGAAAAGGAAAAAAAAGAAAGAAGAAAACACACACACACACACACATATATGTAGAGCAGATGTGGAAGAAGCTCTGTGTTGGTCATTTATTCATTGCTGGGATACAACTTCTCACATCTACAATTTAAGTGAGGAGAGATTTATTGTAACTCACAGTTTCAGAAGGTGTCAGTCCATTCACGGATGTCTGGCAATGGAGGAAGCACATGGCAGAGGCTCAGAGGGAGGAAAAGCTTTTTACAACATGGCAGAAAGGAAGCTAAGTGAGTAAGAAAAGGAGGAGCTAGCATATATCTTTTGGGTATGTCCCAGTGAACCACCCCTTCTGGGTCAAGTCTCAGGAGTCTGCCCCATCCGACCAGGCGCCACTCCCCCACCCCCCATTTTATTGATAGGTATGAGCACAAAATTTAAGGTTTGCAATGAAGTTGAGCAGGCGTCACTTGTTAACAACACATGATTTCATAGGTATTCCACAACACCCAAATGCATGAGGCTTTTGGGGAACATTCCAGATCCAAACTATATGTAAAATCAAAATGATGAACTAGAAGAATATTTTTACAAAAAATTTTATAGGCAAAAGAGTAATCTCCATGAAAATACAAGTTTTTGAAAAATTAGCGTAGATCTACAACTAATATATAAAATTTAAATAAATACAAGAATCAATTTAAGAAAAGAAAATGGCCCTTAGCAAAAATCTGTGTATACTCAATATCACTTGCACAAAGGACCAAGTAAAGCATAATTACTCTAAAATGCCATTTCATATTAAAATATTGGTAAAAATCAAAGGTTTGGCAGCATACTCATTTGGTAAAGCTTTAGGAAACAGGCATTTTTATGTAATGCTGATAAGCATAGAACTTACATACATGCACTGGAAGGCTATTTGGCAGTATTTAAGAAAAAATTTTTTTCTTTGACTCAGGAATTCTATTTCTTGAAATCCAGCTTTAAGATAAACTTCTATGAACAAAGCAACATACGTGTAAGATTTTTCATGTAGCTTACCTGCAAGGGTGAAAGATAGAATGTTCCTATCGACAACCTGATCGGCAGAAGCTAGTGAAGGAAACGTGAACACTCAGGAGATGAAATATTTTGCAACCTTAAAATAGTAAGGGACTTTCCATGCTAGTGTGGATGATCAGGCAGAGAGAATTTTACTTTTTTGAGGAGAGATAAGGAGAAATCTATCGCATCTGGAAAGCAGCAAGGATACTTGGTGGCGTGACACACGTGGCAAAGCTCTATTGATCAGTCTGGGTGACACGGAGACGAACGTACACGGCTCTAGTTTTTGTGGTATCTATGTTAGGACGTTTTCCTCATTAAACTTGGATGAAACCATTACATCTGGTGAAGGTAGGATTTTATTCTCTTATGTTGAAGATAAAGAACTTAATGGATTTGTCATCTGCTGTGGCTTTCCGATCGCGTAGCCACAATATGGTTTTGGCAATGCAGATTATCATTAAACTTATGTTTCATCTGTCTTATTATGTTGCGTTTTTGTTCTGATTGTAACACTATCAATCGCAACTGCTTGGTTTGCCAGTTTCAATATGCCCCAGATTTTAGGTGCTACTGGAAATGTCTTTTTTGGGATATTGCATGTCTATAGTTGAGTTTCACACGAATAGCTTGCATGTTACCTCTGCTTGTTGATGGATGATTCGAGTTCTTTTCCGTGACCCTCTGTTCAAGGTCAGCTTGTGTGGAACAGCATGGAAGCTGTTTTGTTTCTTTGTATGTTTACTTGCTAAATTTGTTTCTCCTTTTTCTCCTCTCAGATGCTTTTAAGCCTACATTTCCGTCTCAAGCTACAAATATTTTTCTAGAATTAAATGGTTATTACTTGGATTGGTTTCCCATTGTCATAGCGAATTACCTAAAGAGCAGTGACATAAACAGCACATTTCTCACACCATCCGGGATAACAGAAGCCTAAATTACCTCTCATAGGACTAAAATCAGATGCACCCGGGAGCAGGTTCCTTCTGGTGGCTGTTGGGGGATGTCTACGTTTCCTCTTCCAGTCTCTGGTGGCTGTTGGCATTCCTTGGCTTTTAGTCACATCACTCCAACCTGTTTCCCCAGGTCCCATTGTACTTTCCTTGTACCTGTAGTCAAATATCTCTTCCTTACCTAAGAGGCTGGTGATTACTGTGTAAATTTACCCAGATAATGCAGAATACTTTCCCTGATTCAAGGTCTAATTTAATCATGCCCGTGAAGCTCCTTTTGCCAAGTAAAGTGGCATTCATATTTTTCCAGGGATTAAGACAAGAATATTTTTGACAGTCTCAATTCACTGTACTACGCTTTTCAGCTGATGAGCCTATTATGTGAATTCAGAAGTGTTTTGTTCATTTGAGTTTATTTTTTTAGGTGAAGAAATGGCTGTTTATATCCTGATGCATTATAGTGCCTTTTTTGTTTCTTTTCTGGAAAACTAAAAGTTCCTTATTCATTTTACGTGTCATGTCCTTTAACTGATAAGACTTCTGTTTTTTTTTTTTTTCTTCTTCTTCTCTGCATTCTGGGTGAGTTTCTCAAATGTAGCCTTTATTCTATGAACTGGATTTTCTCTCGTCAAATCCAGTAGGAATTGCTTCCAACATAGATTTTCATTACGCCAATCTTATGCCTGCTGGCCCCCCTTCCATTTTAACTTCATTTTCTCCTTAAGGCTTCTTGCTTCTGTTTCATATAACTCATTTCCTCTTGCATTATTTTGAGAACAACAAGCTGCTACTTTCTAAAAAAAGCATGTTTTTCTTGTGAAGATTATTTTCAAAGATATATTTTTTCCTGTGGCTATCAGGCACGATTTCCTTTTAGCACGTATTGCTGTGGTATTTCATAGATGCATTTTTATTTGTCTTGAAGGAGCAGTGTCTACCCTCCAGGTGGATACTGTGTCTCGCCGCTCCAGTTACTATTTATGTGGATGGTGGGTGGTAGGTGATCCTCCTAAATCTCAGCCTGGAGCACAAGCCTGATCGTGATTTGCAATTCTTAGAGTAGTTCTATAAACTAAACTCGGATCATCTGCCACTTCAGCGCTAAGCTTCTCCCGTTCCAATAGTCACTTACTGTTGGGATTCTTCTTTGTCCATAAAAAGCCGTATCTTATCTCATCGCTGTGCTTCTCCCCCACTGTTGCTCTTTGTGTTTTCAGCTCTGCACTTCTGACTGGAAGGCTTGGATCTACTTAGGTGTAAGAGGCCAAGAGGGCCACGTGTGCTGGAGGTCGGGATGCTCACTGGGTTCTGAATATTTTCACATATCTCATCTCCGTTGGGAGATTCATTTTGGTGCACAAACTAAAATTTTTGTAGGTACTATAAGAAAATTTCATGACCTATGTCGAAATCTTACCGAGGCTAAGGCCCACAGCTTCCTTTGACTCACCTTGTGTTATTGCTGAACATTCATGAGTGTTTCGTGATTGGTAGCAATAAATCACCCATATTTTAGTCACTGTCACTTTAACTTCAAATCTTCAATTTTTTAAAACATTTATCTCATACTGATACAAAAAGGTACAGAGACATTTACTTTTTTTAAAAAAAGATAATTGAGAAGGAAACTTCATTAAATCCGCAGCAACAAAGTTAATATACAAATTGTTTCACGGTGTCCTTCTCTTTCCTGTTTGTACTGCTGCCTTGTTCCTCCTCTTGGCCTTCCACTCACCAGTCTTTTTTTCTTGTTTTTTTAAAAATGAAATTAACTAAATCTAAATACAGTGTTTAAAACAATCTTTGGCATTTCCCTGACTGCATATTCTACTGAACTGGAGAGATGTTCATTTGAATCACTGTATTCAGAAAGGTAGCTATTGCCTGTTTCCTGGAATGTAGCGGGCATTGGTCGACAGTATCTTTGCTGCTCTTCAAACTATGGATTCTCAATGCTTATTTTTTTCTGAGTCCCATAAGCAATATAAGAAAATCTTCCACTCTCCATACACGGGTGTTCACACATCAGTCACACTCACTAGGCAGCCACTGGTTATTTTCAACTCAACAGGAAAGAAATAAAACAGAAAAAGACAAAAAAAAATCCTAAAACCCAAATGTTACGATGAGGGTTTTTAGTAAAATGATATTGCTATCGTAATAAAGATCAAACACCAGAAATGATATGATATTTACATTGTGAATTTATAAAAAAACTTTATGAAACAGATGCTTTTAACCTCACTTGATGGACTGGGAATCTAAGGGTGAAAAAAATTGAATAATTTGACCACAGAGTGAAAAATAATAAAAGTACTAACAGGCAGAAATGAGATCTTTTGTTGACTCCCAAACCTCTGCGTCATAGGATTACGGGTAAGTAGTAGCATGTTATGACAATGACATTTTAAAAACTATTTTATTTTCACAGCTGTTTCACGTTCTCAGAAAAACTGTGCAGAAAGAAGAGAGTTCCCTGGTCTCCGCTCACGCGCTGATCCCCGCCGGCCGGGCCTCTCATGTTAGGGCGTTTGCTGCAGTGGATGAACCTGCCCTCCAACGTCCACAGCTCACGCTAGATCAGTTCACTCTGGGCGTTGTGTAGTCTGTCATTTGAAAAATGTCTGGAGACGTGAATCCAACGTCGTAGTAAATTCTCTGTACCTCGCTGCTTTATCTCTCCCTCCTGTGTTTTCCAGAGCAGCGGCTCATCGCTTCGCCTTCTGCCTTATATGTTGGGGATTGTGCACACTCGGATGCTTCCGGTTGGCTCCTTTTGCCTAGTGATGCGCATTTCAGTTTCTTTCTCATCTTACACAGCGCTAGCGCAGAATATCATTCCATTGTCTGATGGCCATAAGCTATCCATTCACCTTCCCGGGGACATTTTAGTTGTTTCCAAGTTTTGGCAAATTTGGGTAAATTATCTCAGTGCGTGATTCTTTCGGACATAATTTGTTCATGCGTTTAGGTGAATGCTAAGAAGTGCAAGTGTTGACTCTAATAAAACTCTCATTACTATTACTAGTAGTAGTATTTTAAATGCCCAAATGGTGAAGCAGTGTTCCTGTTACATTTTACACTGTCCAAGTCTCACAATTTGGCCACTGCAATATGTGTCGTGGAGAATTGGAAAGACCTCGTTTTTTCGCCTTGCAGTTTCTTGATCGCATGATGTCGAACATCTTTTTATACGCTATTTTCCATCTGCACATGTTCTTTGGTTGAGCATCTGTTCAGATATTTTATCAATTCTTAAGTCAGATTGTTCATTTTATTACTGTAAGAGTTATTCATATGTCGAGTAAGAGTTATTTGTATATTGCACATGCAATCTTTTGCAAATATTTTTCCCCCAGTCTGTGGTTTGCTTTTTCAATTTCCTTACAGTATCTTTTGCAGAGAAGAAATTTTTAATGTCACAGAAACTTAACTTACCTACTATTCTTTGTGATTAAATTTTTGTATTATTCCTAAAAAGTTAGAGTTTACTGAAAATATTAAGTTAGAGCTTACTGAAATGTAAGATATAAAGGTATAAGTTTTCTTCCTTGTTACTTTTTTGGAATTTTTAGAGTTTTATATTATATATTTGAGTCTGTGATTCATTTTCAGTTAATTTTTAATTTTGTGAATGGCATAATGGTTTAGTGTCTTTTATTTTTTATTTTTTTGAGACAGGGTCTTACTGTGTAGTCAAGGGTGGTCCTGAACTCACTATGAAGCCCAGGCTGGCCTTGGACTCCTGCAATCCTCCTCCTCAGCCTCCTAAGCGCTGGAGTTACAATTAGGCACCCCCATGCCCAGGTTATGTGGTGCTGGGGAATTGAACTTAGGGACTTGGGCTTGCAAGGCATGTGCTTTAACCATTGTGTTATTCCTCTAGCCAGCATCTAAGTGTCCGTACCTTTGTTTTTGTGAACAAATGTCCAGTGGCTCTACTCTTCTTGATGCAAAGGTGGTCTTTCGTAGTTGTACCAATAAGCATCAATAACTAGGGCACCTTTGCTCTGTGGTATCACCTATTGTCCTTTGACAAAGGACAGCTGACTATGTGGCTTCCTTTGTGGTGGCACAGGATGTGCGTGTCTGCTTGTTAGCCATACGATACTGTCTTGAAATGTACAGATATTTAGTTGGTCTGAGTGCCAGATTTTATCAGTTCTTCTTGTATTTATATTGAGTGGCTATTCTACTTCTTCTTTATATAAATCTTCAAGTCAGTTTATTGATATTCCCAAAAGTAGTGTAGTAAAATTTCAATTAAAATCTATTTAAATTTAGAGAGGAATTTGGGAAAAAGAGCTATCGTGATGATTTTTCATATCTATGAACATGGGTTAACTCTGCATTTATTCTGTTGTTAGATGCAAAGACAATGTTGATTCTCGTCCACATTCCACTTGTCTTCATATTGATAGTTGAGGTTTTATTAGATTTTTAATAAAATAGTTTTGAGAGGCGCTTATGGAAATTATTCTGTGTTTAAAATATGATATTCTATTCTTTGTTAATTTATAGGAAAACATTGATTTTTGTATATTACAATATACTATAACCTTGCTTAACTACTATTTCACTCCAGGCCTTTTTTTATTAATTCATTTGAATTTCTACACAGGTAATCACATGATTTGAGAACAAAGAAAATTTTAATTCTCTCCCATCATTAGTGTACTTTGCACTTAATTGTCCTATTGTGTTAGCTGAGACTTAATATGATATTCAAATATGTGAAAGAGAACCTCTGTCTCATGTTGATTTTAGTGAGCATATTTGGTTTCACAGTGGCAATTTTGATATTATGTGTAGATTATTAAAGATGATCATTATCAATCTCAGAAAATTTCTGTTGCTTTTTGGTTAATGGCTGTTGTATTATGTCAACTATTTGTCTTTTTATATAAATGCAATCACATAGTTCTGTTAACTTGTTCATATAATGGAGTATAATTAACTTCTGCATGTTCATACAGCTTTATAAAATTTTGACAAATCTGTCATCTTGTGTAGTTTTGTTTATACATTGTTTGATTTTATTTTCTCAAAGTTTGTTAGGAATTATTTATCTGTGCTTCTAAGATTTATACTTTTAATTTATACTTTTCCTGCAATTTCTGTATAACTGTTTTTATAATAATTTTATATTCATAGAGGAGCTAGAAAATATTTTCTCTCCATTGATATAGTGAATAATGTTTTAGAGAATTAGTATAATTTTTATAGAATTATTCTTTTTGTTATTATGTGTTTGTGACACGTAATAATTGCATTCAGCTTGAGGAATTGGTGCGTGTACATACCACATTTTGAATATTTTTAATTCCCTTCCTCCGTCCCACCCTCACACTTGTCCCCAACACATGTCCTGTTTTCCTTCTCCACAAAGTCAATTTGCAAGTTAGTATATCAGGCTGATTCTGCATTGGAAAATTATTAATTATTGATTAAATTTCTTTAATAAATGTAGGACTGTTCAGATTTTTTTGTTTCTTCTTGTATATATCGTGCAGGTTATTATTTTAGGAAATTGCTCCATTTTCTAGATTAGCAAATTTGAGTAATCCTAATCTTTTTATTTCTCCTTCCTTCTTACTTTCTTTTTTCTTTCTTTCTTTCTTTCCATCTTTACTGGAGATTGAGTTCGGGGCCTTGCACATATCAAGTATGTGCTCTACCATTTATCTAGAGATCTAGATCCTTGGCACTCTGTTTCTTAAATGCCATTTAATGGGATTTTGGTAATATTTCAGTTACATTTTTTAACTGTTGTTAGAATTTCATCAATATTACTAATCCTTTAAAAAGAATCAACATTGGATTGCCTGATTTCATTGACTTCTGCACCCATTTTACTATATAGTTCCTTTTGGTTGCAATGGAATTAATTTTCTACTTTAGTGTTCTAAAGTGCAAAAATTAGATTATTAATTTTACACTTTTCTTCTTTTCAAATACATGAATTCAATGCAATAAATTTTCCTCTGATTCTTCTGCATCCTATAAAGTTTGCTTAATTGTGCTTTCATTAAGTTCAAAAACAATTTTTAATTGCCCTTGAGATTTTTTTCTGCATCTCACGTGTTCTCTAGCAGTATGATATTTGATATCTAAATATCTGCAGATATTCTAGCTATTGATATCCAGGTTAATTCTGTTCTTGCCCCAAAGCAGTCACAATATGATTTTTATTTTTCAAACACATTAAGGTAGGCCTTCTGGCCCAAAATGTGTGCTTTCTTGGTGAATGTTTCCTATGAGCCTTAGAAGAATGTGTAACACTTTTCTTGTTGAATAAAATTATCCACAGCTGTCAATTTCATGTAAAAAATTGATGGTGGTGTTGAGTTCACGATATACCCTAGAGTCGGATTTATAATATACTACATCCTCACTCATTTTCTGCCCACTACATCTGTCTATTTCTGACAAAGAAATGTCAGTACTAGATTCATGCATTCATCCTTGCAATTCTACTCCGTTTTGCTCCATGCGTTGGAGCGGTTTTGTTGCCAGGCGCACACACACTACGAGTCATTTGTCTCCTGCAGTATGTGCCTCTTCTTCAATACGTAAAGTCCATCTTTATCTCTGACGATTTCCTTGCTCCAAAGTCTGCTCTACTGAAATGAATGTAACAATTCTCATTTTCATTTGATAGATGATCGCGTGATATATTTTTCCAAGTCTTTATTTTTCAATCTAGATGTGTTTTTATATTTAAAATTAATTTCTCGCAGACAACACAGAGTTTGATCTTGTTCCTTTAATCCTTTTTCTCCTCTTCCTTCTCTTCCCAATTATCCTCCTGCTTTTTCTTCTTTCTCTTTTTATTCTTTACTTTTTTTAGTGCCTCTCTAGTTACACAATACATTTACAACCAATCTTAGTCCTTTCCCAAAGTAATAAACTATTTTATTGGGAGTTGTGAGGACTTTGTAGCAACCAAATATTACTAATTTCCTTGTCCTCCCCAAAGTGTTAATAGTCCTGCAATTTTGAAAAGTGAATCAAGGTCTCTCCTTTGACTCAAGGCAAACTTTCAGTTTTCAGCCTCTATAAAATTAGAAAACAGTTACGTAATATAAAGTCACACTGTAAGCATTTCCATTCCAAAAAGTTTTACATTTTCTCCTATGGAGACAGAAAAAACGTTAAGCCAATGTCAGGCCAAAATAGAGCAGGGCAAACATTGAATCCGGGAACACTGCATCTAGCGTCCAAGTCATATAGTGGCTTGATGGGAGCTCCAAAGGGCTAGGGCAGCCGCATTCCTATGGCCTTGTGGTTACAGGCCGCACGCCCATTGTTCTAGGTGACCTGTGCTTGTGGCCTGTACCTGTTCTTTGTAAGTTTCCCACGTCCTGACATCTTTGACTTCCTTGGTGTTCCCATGAACGAAACTTTGGCTTTATTTCCACACCTCATACACGTCCCTCTCAGGGACATTTTCCCTGTTCTCCCGAGTATTTCTTTCAAACCTGGGTAGAAGCATCCCTGACCCAACAGTTCTTGCATTTGCCTGCAGCTAAAAACCAGCGTTACAAGAATGACACTCAGATTTTCCGTCAGAGGAAGCAGGAGCCAAGCGCCTGTGGACAGGGGCTGCGCTAACCCGAGTACCTGGGTGGTTAAAGATAGCACATTAATGGCAGGGAAACAAATCTCCGGGACACCTTTCTCCAGCAGGCATCTGAGGGACTCTTTCCTCAGTTAAAAAGTTACACTTTGGTATTATAAAATCTGAGATCGGTGGGATCTTGTTGATTTCTGAGATGATTTTAAGACACCTGGGATGTGGAGGGTAGCTGAATGGTTAAAGCATTTGCTTAGGAACAACAAGTCCCTGAGTTCCATTCCCCAGCATCGTGTAAACTGGGTGTGTTGCCACAAACCTGTAATCCCGGCACTCAGGAGGCTGAGGCGGGAGGATTGCCCTGGGTTGAAGCTGGCTTGGGTTACATAGGAATTTCAGGACCTCCCTACTAAAAATACTTATTTTTTTTTCTTTCATGGTGTGTTGGGGCCCTCCGGCCCGAGAGCCTCAGCATCGCAGACCTTGGCCTTGTTCCTTCCTTCCCAGGAAGAAATGTTACTACTTGTAATATAAGCCAGGATTTGTTTTGCTTAAAGACAGGTACTGCCGGTTAATGTAATTAAGAGGTTCAAAAACAACTGGGGTATTCCATCCTCCTTCCTCTCCTCATTTTTCCTCCCCCTCGGCGACCCTCTCCCCTCGCTGGTTGAGGCCTTGCTGATTGGCCCAAGATAGCTTCCTCCTTCTATTTAAGCCCCTGTACTTCCTAAACAAAACGAGATGGCGTTCACTGAAACGGCTCCCCAAGTGCGGTACCGCTCCTTGGCTGTTCCGCAGGAGGGAGACCCCTACACGTGGTGCATATGTCCTCAGCTATGACATCTTTTCGTTTTCCCTTAACATATGTTTTAGGCAGCCAAAGTTTATGTTTTCAAAAATTGCTGTGGTGCATTTTGTTCCTCATTCTCACTATAAACCTGGTTATAAGCGGTTGTCAGGACTCACTGCAGCCTGAATGGTGGGCTGCCTTCTGCCAGAACAGTTCGTCAACGACACTTCATCTCAGCTTCCTGCTGACATGGCCAAACGTAGACAAGTTGTCTGCCTGAGTGCAAGATATATGGTCCTCATGGAGTGTCCTCTCACCCCCCACTTAGAAACGTCCTGGGCCTGGCTGTTCCCACCTGCATTCCTGCCTGCATTCATGTCTTCTGGGCTTTGACTGGGATCCCCTGCCATGACGGGCTTACAGCGCTCTAAGGTGTCTCTGTCTACATCTATAAGCTTTTCCAAATGCCTTTTGCAAAGCAGATTCAGAGGCTTACTGCATTTTCCGGTGAGGGCACAGCAGTGACGCTACTTCCCTGGTCCTGATTGCTGCCCTGCTCAGCTCTACCATTGCTGGGCCCAATACCCGACACCTACAACTTGAAGGCAGAGAGGCTCCTTGTTCTCCATTTTCAGATGACTCACTCCGTACTGCCTGCTCCAATGCAGAGCTGCTGTGGCAGAGGAGGACCTCAGAGCTTGACTCGTGGAGTCCGGGAGCAGAGTGGGGGGCAGTGGCAGCGAGGAGAAGGCCACAGAGAAAACACAGGCCTCAAAGTCACGCCTTCCACTCAAAAACACCCAGCAGTGCGCTTTACTAATCTTCCTGGCATCTTCCAAGTCACTCAAGTTGACATTTGAGTGTCACAGAATCTTAAGAGTGTGTTGAATGGATACTCTAACTAAAAGAGAGTTGGTGAAGCAAATATCACTGCACTAGGCACAGAGATGCTTTATTAAAAGGTGGCAGTAGTGTTTAGATACACTACAGTAGCATGCATTTCTACTGAAAACATCTGCCTCTCTCTAAGCCTCTATTGAAAATCTCTTTAGGCTTTTAGTCCTGCTTTTCTGCACAGTCATATGTGGTGTAAGGCTGTGAACTCAATTCCTAGTTTTGAGGGCTAAAGACAGCTGTGTTCGAGTCTGTCCTACAGTTGAAGAGAGCAGTTTATCATTCGGTTTGTAGTCATCCTCTTCTTTTAATAAATTTAAATTCAAACTAATGGTCCCGCTATTTGATCTACTAAACCATTAATGTTGATTGACAGGTTATTTCCTATAGAATTAGTGACAATTTAAAAAGGAAAAAATTTAAGTATTCAGGCTGGTTAATTTCAATTATTTCCTTAAAAAGGGTATGTTAATTTTGCTCTTAGACATGCGTATTAATACTCAATTCTAATTCAAACCAGTTAGGCTCAGTATTTGAGTGGAAATGTGATCCAATTGGAGTGATAACTAGTTCAGGTTTACCAATTCACTCTTGGTCAGTCATTTCTCTGTATTTTATTTTTGTAGTTGTTTGTTTGTTTTGTTTTTTGATGTGCTGAGGATTGAAACCAGTCCTCATAATTAGCTACATCTTTAAACCCCATTCTTAAGTTTTTACACCCCCCAGTCTACTTTTTTTTAAATTTTAAAAGTTTGAGGCACCTGTCATGAAATCATTTATTTACCCAGGCAGGACTTGAACTTGGGTCCTCCTGCCTCACCCACCTACGGTGCTGAGATTCCAGGAATGGGCTGCCAAACCTGGCTGCAAATTGTTGTAATGAGGGGAGCATTAAAATTGTTTGTGTTCCCTTTATAAATTTGCTAACTCAGGTTAATAAACTGCTATCTAGATTGTAAAGATGTGCATATTTTAACGATGAACTAATTTTATTTTCATTAGATGATATGTAATACTCATTGACTTTAAAAATACTTTATATCGATATTTTGTCCTTCTGGTGACCATTGTCATGTATTATGAACAAGAGGACTACCCACAGTTGTGGTTCAGAGCCAAAGCCATGGTACAGGATAGAGATTCTATCTGTGAATTTAAGGTTTCATTATAGGGGAAAAAGAGGACTTCAGTTTGCCAGGTGCTGAGTTAGTTTCTTGAGAGACAATGATAATTTATCTCCTGTCTTCGAGCTTAATAGAAGGCGGAAAGAAACACACAGAATTGCAATGCATGTCATAGTCGTATTTAGACAAACACTCTTTATTGTGAAAACCTGGCTATTTTACAGATTGCACACATTAGAATAAATAGAACAAATAAGAATTTGACTGTTACAAAATGCAGAGCAACAACCAAATCTTTTAAATTAAATATTATTTTCAATGCACTTTTTATTCCTTTTATAAAATCCAGCAGACATGAATCTTGGGAGGGTTTAGTTGAGAAAGTAGGACCCTAAAAGAATTTGATCAAAATTGATGGCTAGATTGAAGAAGACTGGAAAGCTCAAATAACTAATGTAAAAATAAATATGCAGCTTCTGAGAGCCTAGGTTCGATCTGTGGCATTTATGTTTGGCTATACTGTACGAACAGAGAAAATAAGTTACGGCAGTCTTCCTTTTTCTATTATTCCCCAACCTTAGCAACTTTAATGCTAAAATAATCTTAAACTATAACTCATCAATTCAAACCAGCAGTTTTGTTTTCTTTTTAATCTGTCCCTTAAGGTTTCCAAATCAAATCAGTATTTTTCTTCTCTTTTCCTTTTAAAATTGGAATCCAAGGATTTTGCCTTTAAATTGGAAACAAACTGTATACGCTGTATCAAAAACCCTACTGCATCCACTTGAGAATCCATAAGATATCTCACGGAACTTGGGTCCCAGATCATTTTCTTTAGTCATACTCCATGTTCTTGGTTTTGGCTTTATTTCTGCGTTTTTAATCTAAAGAACTTGGGACAACTCAAGTGACTAAGACTTTCCTCTTCTTTTCCTTTCTGTTTTCTATACCTAGTTTCTTCCTTCAAAGTTGTCAACCTTCCTGAAAGTTTTATTATTCATTCCCCACTTAAATCAGGGGTAGGATGGAGCGTGAGCCTGAGCAGGATGAGATGCTCTGCGCTGACCTCTTTGAACAATCGCAGTGCCTTCACGGGAAGTTTTTTTATCTACTTTTTTCCATGGCCTTTGTCTTCTTTTTCTGAGAGCTTTTCTTCTATTGTCCTTGGACACAATTTCAAATTGAAGATCATGAAAATATACTCTTTTGAGTTGAGCAGCTCTCTCAAAATTCTTTTCATGATAGGAGTTTGAGGGTCCAAGATGTATTTTTTTTTTTTGAGTCAGGGTCTCACTCTGTAGTTCACACTAGCTTTGAACTCACTACATACCCCAGACTGGCCTTGGAAACAGGGCAATCCACTTGCCTAAGGCTCCTGAATGCTGGGATTAGAGGTGTGCACCACCATGCCCAGCTTCCAAAGGGTGCTTTAAATCTTCACAGATTCTGTGACTTGCTGCTACCTCTCTCTAGAATTTAGCAAGGTTCTCATTATAGAATATGATTTTGCAGGGTGTTTTCTCTAAGTTGACCACTTGATCTATCCAACAATGTTTACCATATCTATAACCTATCTACAATGTGTCTACAATGTGATTACCCCCAGTCATCCTAAGAGCCGTATCCTCAGTCCCTACCTGGAAAAGCTGAGTTTTCATTACCACTGTTGCCCGAATTTCTTTCTCAACTTAATTTCCTCCTGTTTGCCATCTCAGAGCCTATTTTTTGCTCACTTTTCAAGTTCCACATTTTCTCGAATCCTTCCATTTTCTTTCATGTCAATGTGCAAACTAGTCGACTGCAAGTGGAGAAATGCTAATAACCTCAATTTCTAATTTTTAATAAGTATTTATTTTGAAAAGGAAGGCCACCTACTTTCCAGATCATTTTCTATTTGATCTACTGTGGTACATTTTTAAACATATTCAAATTAAAGTGCTAAAAAGCGATATATTTCTTTCAGTGGCAAAAAATTATATCTCATGCTTTTGTATAACAGAAAGCGAAATCTTAATAAAATGCACTTCCAGGTTCATTTCTAATGAATCTTGATCACTTGTTATTCACCTTGCTAAAAATGATAATTGCAAGTTGACAGAGTGTCATGACTGATTCCTCAAAGAGGTTGGAATAGAAAATATGAAAATGCTAAATTACAGAAATCACGTCCTTATTCTTTCTGTTAAGTGAAGACGTTAGCTGATGAGGATGAACAATTCCAATAGCTTAGTGCTGAGTGCCATGTCCCTTTGCCCACCGCTCTCTCCGCCAGTTTGGAATAAGCTCATATGGCAAAGCTTAATAAACAGATAAGTACCAAATACTTGTGTAGCATTTGAAAAAATTTGTATTTATCTGAATTCTGTTTTGTTTTGTATCTTTTTTCACAAATCTGTTTTTTTCATAACGTCATTACAAAATTTAAAATCATATTTTTTCTTAAAAACTAGAATTTCACTCTGTGCATAATGAACTTTATACACTCAAAAGTTATCATTTGATTAGGGGCAATGTAGATCAAATACAGGAAATTTAGGGGGTTAGGTATGAAATACATGTAAATATACCACATTGAGAAAATTACTGTTAGCATCCAAAGGTGTGGAAGAATGGTACTGAGGGAATATATTCTATAATATGAAATATTAAAATTAATAAAGATTTTTCCTAATAATCTTTTTTTCTTCATTATCTCAAGGGCCTGACCATAAGCTAAATGACCTCCAATAACTTATTGTCAGAAGATCTTACCATGGATATGAAATAAATTGGTATATACAGTACTTTCATCATGTAATTAAATATAATCAAGAGTTTGGACCATGTCTATGTCATATTAGGAAATGTACCATAGAAACGGTTTTCATCTTAGCACAAAATGTTAATCTATAATTAATTTTAGTTCATATATCCTGATAATTTTGTTAAAAGAAATAATTATAATCTGATGGGTATTTAAATATTTTAATATACATAAAGCAAGTAACTATTAATCAAGAAACTTTAAAAAAGTCTATGAACATTGAGAATAATAAACATATTGTAAAATACTTTTATATCTTTAGACTTGTTTAATAAGCGAATCCCAGTTTGTTTTTACATAAGGGAGGTTTATTATATTTCAAACAATTCAAAATCAAATACTTCACTTTTTATTTAAAAGTTTTAATAGACAACTGTGATTATAAAAGTTAAACAGGTTCTTTAAAATTCTTCTAGGTCTGCTGGGATAATGTCTCAGAAATGTGGATGGGGACGAATATTCTCATTGCATGGGTAAAAGTGATCACTGCTCACACATCTATCTTGAAACTCTCAAACACGGAGCAATTTTTGATTATATAACAAAAGAAAACCTTGTCAGTTATCACCCTTCCAGGTGAATTATAATCCAATGTAGAGTGACAACGTCTCGTCACATTCCACCCAAGAAATAATTGCAACAACTGTACTGCCACTTTGCCCTTTCTGCCAGCCGTGATTGGCATTAATTTCCAATAGTGGGCCCACACTGGGATGAGTCTGACAGGACTGCCCTGCTGCTCTTCAGGCATCAAACTTGCTCCTAACCATAAAGTGGCTTCTTGGTCAAACATGCACTTAGCAGATTGACTTAGCACAGAGGCTTCTGGACTACTGCCAAAGAGCATGACACTAATATACCCATGAAGTTACTCAACTTTCTGCTTGCTCTGCAAAGTTTACTTTTAAGTAATGAAATCTTCATTTTAAAAAATCAGTCCATAATTAGTTTCTAAGTACCCTGAGCTTTAGAATGAATCAGTTCCCATTTCTTCAACAACAACAACAGCAAAAAGCTTCATAAAATTTGTATATTAGGTTTAGTTACTACTCTTAAGTTTTGAGATATCAAAATTTAAAGTTTAAAGAATAGAGAGCTTAAAGTAGCTGGATTTCAAGAACGTTTTTAAGTGATAATGATAGAGAGAGACAGAGAGAAATAAGAGACTAGAGACAAAACTGAGAAATCTTATAATTTTTCTTGGAAAACAGGCACAAAACTATTTTTATAAGCACATTGAAGTGGTTTCCAATGATAGTTTCTGTGTTATAGTCATGTTTTGATCAATGGGACATTATATCTGATGTCCACAGCTTATAGGAGGAGAGGCTGATTTAGCTCACAGCTTCTAGTGGGTTCTCCCAGGCAGAAACAGTGTGGTGGAATGGCCAGGTAAGAGAGAGAGAACTGGTCACCCAGGGCAGCCAAGGAGCAAAGAGAGAGGAAGAGATTGGGGCGAGAATGCACCCTTCTAGCACTTGCTCCCAGTGGCCAGGGCTCCTGGTCCTGATTCAACCTCTGAACAGCAAATTCTACCATGAACTCATCAGCGGAGCATGGCACCACCATTATCCAACCACTTTCAGAAACTCCTCTGCTAATTACGTGAATATATTTGAGGCAACTCCAGACCTGAACCATGAATTTCAACTATAAAATATATTAATACTGCACATCCTGTGGCTTCTTATATGATTACATGTGTGTATCTCACTATTTATTTTTAGGCTTGCTCAGATTTTGAATGCTACACAGTGACAGAAATCTCTTTATATTTTTAAGAATATTACTTAAATCAAGGGTAAATTATGGTAACTTCCCTTCATTCACAGTTTTGTTTTCTACTGTTTTTACTTAATCGTTAATCATTGTCTAAAATATTAAATAGGAATCTCCAGAAATACATATCTCAAAGTATTCAGTTATACACTGTTGTGCATAGTGTGAGAAAATCTTGCAGTCCTGCTCTATCTGGTTCGGGACTTAAATCACCCCTTGGTTCTGTGTATCCATACGGTATACATTTGTTAGGATAACGTAGGTAGGTCATCAAATCTGCTGCTATGACATCACATTGATTGTGTTCAGGCAACCTTTCCTTGACCTCTAATGACCTCAAGTTACAAAAATAACAGGGCTTGCAACTTAGGTATTTAAAGAGAAGCCACAAATTGATGTTTTCTTTGAGTGAATGGGTGAAATTTCTTCCCTTCATAAGAAAAAATAAAAATAAATAAATTAAGAAGTCCTATGCTATTGTTGCTAACATTAACAAATCTCATGTCTACAAAAGTGTGAAATGGTAACAAAAGAAATTCAGGATAATTTTGCTGTTGCACCTCAAAATGAAAATGTTATAGTCACAGTTCATGACAAGTGTTTTGTTTACAATGGAAAAAACACTAAATTATAGCATTGGGTACTATCTAAGCTTTTAGACATCCACTGGGATCTTGGGAAATGGGATATGGCTGTAGACACAAAATGTTAGCATCCCTGGAGAAGATTGCAATGGCTGAATGAGAAAATGAATAATAATTACGATTTTTACATGTAACATTTAAGCATTAGTGTTAAGATGCATTGCATTAGAAATTGGCAATTTAAGTACATAAAAGGATAGCTGAAATCCTAGAAAAAGGAAAATTTAAGCATCTATAAATTTCACTACAGTTCGGCTTAGTCACAGCAATTATAAAAAAAGTACTACCTGTGGTTGTACATCAGAGGAAAACAAAATGGTGTGGTATTGAGAAATTCCGTTTGTTCCGTTTTGAATTTAGAAGAGAACTTGAGAATGAAGCAAGGTTGTGGTACCAGAAGAGAAGAACTCTGCATTGTTGCTTATGTGTGACAGCAGGCCCTGCAGGCCTAGCTTTTATTTATTTGAAAAGGATCAAATTTTAATTTTACAGATTGAGAACAAAGGTCTTAAGTTAATGCATCATTATTTCCATTAATATTTTTTTTCCCATTTTATTGATATGCATAAGCACATGATTTAAGGCTTACAATGAAGTTGAGTGTTTTGTGCACATACATATCTTGTCAAGGTGACACGGACTTTCCGACTCTCCTTTTGCCCCCCCCCCCCCCCCCCCCCCCCCCCCCGCCCCCCGAACTACCCCTCCCTCCCTTTCTCCCTCCCTCCTTTCCTCTGCATCCTACTCCCTTTTCACTTTGTCTTTCCTTTTAAGTTCCATAGGAGTTGTGATCTGGGTCTCTCATATCAAAGAGACCATTTGAAGTTTCACCTTCTGTTTCTGACTCACTTCACTAAGCATGATGTTCTCAAGTTTCCTCCATTTACCTGCAAAAACCTACATGCTGTTGGACTTTATAGATGCATAGTATTCCATTGTGTATAAATACCACAGTTTGTGTATCCACTGGTCTGTTGATGGGTATTTTGGTGACCTCCATATTTTAGCTATTGTTAGTTGTGCTGCTATGAACATGGGCATACATGTACTCTGTTACGTGGTGTTTTGACCTTTTTTGGAAATATTCCCAGGGAGGGTGCTGTTAGATTGAAGGCGATATTTATTTTCAGTCTTTTGAGAGCTCTCCATACTGCTTTCCAGAGTGGTTGTATGAATTTACACTCCCACCAGCAGTGCAGGAGGGTTCCTTTCTCCCCGCAGCCTCACCAGCACTGATTATCATTTGACTTGTTGATATAGGTCATTCTCTCTGGGGTGAGGTGGTATCTTAGCATTGTTTTGATTTGCATTTCCCTTACCGTTAGGGATGTTGAACATCTTTTCATGTATCTATTGGCCCTTTGTACTTCTTTGTGAGTGAACTGCCTTTTCATCTCATTTGCCCACTTTTCAATAGGATCCTTTATTTTGGTAGGCTTACTTTTCTTCAGCTCCCTGTGTACTCTAGTTATGAGCTTCCTATCTGAGATGTTGGTGGTGAGTATTTTTTCCCAGTCTGTTGGTTCTCTTTTTGTAATGCTGATAGTATCCTTTGCTGTGCAGAAACTTTTTAATTTGACAAGGTCCCATTTGTTAATAATGGGTATAACTTCTTTTGCCCTTGGTGTCTTGTCCAGGAAGTCCTTGCCTACCAATATGTCTTTTAGATATTTGCCTAATTTGTTTTCTAATAGGTTCAGTGTTTCACTTTTAATATCTAGGCCTTTGATCCACTTTGATTTGATTTTGGTGCATGCTGACAGGTGTGTGACTAGATTCATTCTTTTGCATGTGGATGTCCAGTTTTCCCAGCACCATTTGTTGAACAGGCTGTCCTTTTGCCATTGTATGCATTTGGCTCCTTTGTTGAAGATTAAGTAATTGAGGGTGTTTGGGTTTGTCTCTGCATCTTCAATTCTGTTCCACTGGTCTATCTGTCTGTTTTTATGTAAACTGTTTTTACAATTATTGCTTTATAGTACAGCCTGATGTTTCATATTGTAATGCCTCCTGCCTTGGTCTTGTTGCTCAGGATTGCTTTGGCTATTCTTGGTCTCTTTTGGTTCCATATGAATTTAAGAATTGTTGTTTCAAGTTCTTTGAAGAAACTTGTAGGTATTTTGATAGGAATTACATTGAATTTATACATCAGTTTCGGCAGTATAGTCATTTTGACTATATTTATTTTGCCTATCCAAGAGCAGGGGATGCCTTTCCATTTTTTGATGTCTCCTATAACTTCTTTCTTCAATGTAGTGTAGTTTTCTTTATATAGGTCCTTAACTTCCTTGGTCAGGTATACTCCTAGATATTTAATTTTTTGCTGAGCTATTGAGAATGGAATTGTTTTTCTGAGTTCTTGCTCAATAAGTTCATTGTTAGTGTAGAGATATGCTATTGATTTTTTAGTGTTAATTTTGTAGCCTGTGACTTGGCTAAATTTTTTTTTTTTTTATTTCCAGGAGTTTCCTGGTGGAGTTTTAGGTTCTTCCATGTACATAATGATATCATCTACAAATAAGGAAAGTTTGACCTCCTCCTTTCCAATGCAGACTCCTTTTATTCATTTTCTTGTCTGATTGCAATGGTAAGTGTTTCAAGTATTATGTTGAATAAAAGTGGTGACAGTGGGCAGCCTTGTCTTGTTCCTAATTTGAGAGGGAACGATTTCAATTTTTCTCCATTTACTATGATATTTTCAGTAGGTTTTGCATATATGGAATATAGACACAAAAGTCCTCAATAAGATCTGGCAAACAGAATCCAACAAGCAATCAGAAAGAGCATACACCATGATCAAGTGGGCTTCATCCCAGAGATGCAAGGCTGGTTCAACATACATAAATCAATCAATGTAATACACCATATCAACAACAACAACAAAAAAAACCTACACGATCATTTCTATTGATATAGAAAAAGCCTTTGCCAAAATCCGGCATCCTTTCATGATAAAAACCACTGAGAAACATAGGTATGGAAGGGCCCTATTTCCATTAATATTAAACACATACAGTCAGAAAATAGGGAACAAATACCTCATAAATCACTTTAGGAAGCTTGACAGACCTCATTTCAGTGATTTGGGTCTTGACTTGGTTTAGATCTGGAAGGTCCCCCAGAAGCCTCTGCAATCATGAAATATTGTGTAGTACAGGGAGCTGGGCTTGCCTAGAAGGGGCGGATGCTGGGGGCTTGACCTGAAGGAGCCTATCGTGGTCCATTCTTCCTCCCAAACTTGTCTCTGGACTTCCATGTTTTTAGGATCTCTGTCTCCAACCACTGGCTGTGGCTGAGGCCTAAATATGTAATTTCACTGTTTTTGAGGTGCCCACCCATGAATAGATTGAGACCGTCTAAAGGTATATGCTACAATAAATCTTTCCTCCCTAAAGTTGTGGATGTTGGGCAATAAGTCACAATGATGAAAAAGTAACTAACACAGAAATTGGTACCAGAGAAGTGGGGTTATTGCTTTACCTGACCATGTGGTTTGGAAGCCCTTTGAACCAGTTTGTGGGAGGACTTTGGAAAAGTTTGAGGATTCCAGCTAAAGAAGTTTGGAGTGCTCTGAGCTGAGCTTGATGCTGATAAAAGTGTGGATTGGAGAGGCCAGGCTCGAGAAGTTTCAGAAGGGATGGAGGACTGTATTGGCAAGTGATCTAAAAACCACACATGCTGTGATCTGGCAAAAAAGTTTGTCAGCATTTTGCCCTTGTCCAGACACTTTGCCTGAAACTGAGATTAAGGGTGATGGGCTACTTAATCTGGTGGAGGAAATCTCAAGTCAGACTGATGTCCAGGCTGTCATATGGCTGCTATTTGTGGCTTTTAGATAAATCTATGATAAAAGACAAGAAAAATGGCAGAAAAAATCATATCAAAACTTTGCACTCCCAGCCCAAGATGATCTGTAATGGTGGGGCCAAAAGGCATAAGAAAGTTAAAGAGATTAACATTAAAATGAAGCCAAATACTTACCAGTAGGCTTATGGGTAAGGTACCTTGACGGCATCTCAAAAGTCAACAAGACCTTACGCCTGGAGTCCAACCTTCTAAAAGCTTGGAAACATCGGCAGCCTTTGTCAAAGATGGCATGGCTATTGCTCAAGCTTGTTGCTGACATTGGCAATGTCCGTTCAGTCCGGGTTTCTACAGGCTTGCAGAGCACAAGAACTGTGGGTTGCTGGAGGCTTCCACCCAAATTTCAGAGGTAGACCTTTGAGGCCAGGCCGTGTGTCCCTGGGAGGGCAAGGCGCAAAGTTCTAAAAAAGAATCCTAAGGTGCAGTGGACAACTCAGAGATTTGGAGAGGCCGGGAGTTGCATCATCCACTGAGGAAAGCTCCAGGCCATGACAGGGTTCAGTCCCAAGGAGAGAAGATGGAGGTTGCCGCCAGCTGTGATGCTGTGGGTGTGGGTCTACCAAACCCCTGTGGAGTTCGTATCTCGCCACAGCCAGTTTATCTTGCCACAGTTCATGCCAGGTGCTGGATATGGGACTACAGGATTTAACCCTTGTCCTTCGGGGTTTAGAAATTCTTTTGCTCCTATTGTCTTTTATTCTCCTATGCCTCCATTTTTGAATGTGAATGTTTGCCCTGAACTGTTGTATTTTGGAAGGGCTTAACTCTCTGATTTTCACAGGAGCTTGCAGCTGAGAGTTTGACTTGCATTTTAGAGGAGATTTTGAGCTTGAACTTTCATTAACAGTGTTCAAACTATTTAGACTTGTTCAACTCTTGGAAATGGGCTTCTTTAAGGGAGTAGATGTGAGTCTTTTGGGGACCAGGGATAGAATACTATGATTTGGATCTCTAACGCCCCACAAAAGCCTCATGTACCTATGGATACTGGGTAGTGTTGGGAGAGGGGGCCTGGCTAGAAGGGGCACATGCTTGGGGCTTGACCTGGGTGTGTTCTGTTCCACCCTAACTCTCAGGTTTGTCTCTGTTCTTTTGTATTTGAGAATCTCTGTCTCTGCTCCATCTCCAGAGCAGTGACTCTGGCTCTGGCTTTGGCTGCAGCCCCCACCATGGGATTCCATCATTTCCCAGCTGCCTCCCTAGTAATGGACTGTGACTTTGTGAACCTGGAAGCTAGAGTACATCTCTCCTCCCTAAAGTTGTGAATGTTGGGTATTGACTCACAGCGACGAAAAAGTAACGGGGATAGGTCCGAGCTCTGATAAAACCAAGATGAAAGCCAACATTTTGAAATTACACTAATATGATGTGTCTGAGTGCCAGTGGGTGCATAAGTTGACCCGAAAGCAATGCACTGAATGGGTGAATAAACAGATCAAATGCAAATAAAAACTAAAAATATTCTTAGCATTGATGTTAAAGCAGGCGGATCCAATCTAATAAATTTATTCAAGTTATGTCACCGTACGAGTCATACTCTCCTGTTTGCATATATTTAAATCCGTTTTGTCCAAATGTATGTTATATTAAAATACACTCACGTAAACTTTTCCTTTTTGCTCTGGGATTGCCCAGGGCCTGGCATATGCTAAGCGCATGCTCTGTGCCCCATGTCTTACCTACACAAAATAAATGCCAGAAAATTGAAGGATAAATGCCATAAACCCCTATGTAACTTAGGGGAGAGGGGGGAATATTTGCTTTAAACCTTAGGAATAAAGTTGAATACTTTTCTCTGGTTGGAGTGAAACCTGTTAATAATTATCTTCTGGGCATTTATCTTACCCTGGGATTTTTGCAAAATCGCACCGGGCCAGGAACCCGGCATCAGACGTTGGTTCAATTCTGACCTGGTAGACTGTCTCTTTGTAGTGGTTTCAGGTCCGTGTTAAAACCACTTAGGAAACAAAACAAAACAAAACCCGGGAAGTGTCTGTTTCGTTGCGCACCTCATCAAACCTGAAATTTCATTATGTTACCATGTGGCTTAGTAATGTGGATTAATTGTTTTCTTGTACTCCTGTGATTAGTTTCTGTTTGTTCTAATGTCTTTTTAGCTCCTTCCTGACCTCGAGGTGAAAAAACGTAGAAGATGTATTCCTTCAATTTAGCGCCAGTTTGAGGTGATTCTCCCGCGTCATCAGATCAATGAAAAGTAAATAGGCCCCACTTCTTGTTTCCCAGAGCCGTATTGATCTTTCTTCAGCTCCGGCTCCCCCTTCCCCGCGCCCTGCGGCTTTCAGCCCCTGGGACTGGAGTGATTGCCACAGATTGGACAAGCTAACAAGCGCACGATAAGGAGCTGGCGCTTCACGGCCCACGCACCCACACACGCTGGGTATAGAAAGCCTGCTCCCGCGAAAAGGTGCCATTGTGTGTGTGTGGCACGAGCCTCTTGGAGAAAGAACAAGAGGGAGGAAGAGCGGGAAGGAAGATCGTGTTTGCCACTTCGAGTCTTTGCACCGATGGTGCTAAGTAGGTGATGCGACTCCCGCGGGCAACGAATGACAGAAGAGCCACAAGGAACATGTGTGCTTTTAGCTTTGGCGAAGACTGGTCGGTGACAGCCTGTGGGTACGTAAGTCTCTCTTATTCTTTAGCGTCTATGCTTTCCCAAGCGTATTTGCTACGTTTTTCGTTTGTTTTCATTTTTTACTTAAGGCAAATGATGATGAGTCTTGGGGTTTGAGGAATGTGTATCATGATCTGGATGTTCAATTTAACACTTAGAAATTAGCATTTAAACCTCCTATTTCATTACATGCGAAACATTAGGAAATGTATTTGCTGATTTAACAGTGTGATTTTCATGTGGCTTTTCCTTGAGGTGAATTTTCTTTTTGTAAGAATGAAAATTGATCTGTTTTAAAATACCAAATAATGTAAAGAAACCTAATTGTGAAAAGCTGGGGAAGATTTCATTGTCTCTTTGCTGGTTTTTAACATGTGCATTGTAGAAATAACATTCAAGTTTTATTTGGGGGCCCTTTGGCACCCACACATATGCTTGCATTGAAAAACAAGCAGATGAATAATTGACCCTGTACCACGTGCTGGGTCCTCCTGGAAGCTGGGTATTTTGTGCAAGACATTTCGCACGTTTTTGACCCTGCTTTGGGATAGGAGGGATCCAGTTCCTGAATTTATTTGTCCTTGGTACAATTGGTCCTCAGGGTGTGTGAACTAATGTGTGCACAGATAATTTAGTCCCTTTCTTTTTGGCATTCTCCTCCTTGAATTTTAAAAAAGAATTTACTGTTAGGTTATTATTTTGGACTCCATCGATAAAAAGGGGCTCATAGGACAGAAGAATTAAACAAAGCTTGTGTTTCCTATGGGGAAATGTGTTACCCCAATGAGAGCTCAGATAGTGGGAGGACCTGTGTGGGTGTTGCTAATTTTAGGGAAAAATATTGTTTACTTCCTGGTAGTGGTGTGTAAATCACTGCATTGCAATGTACACATTGCGTAGGGCTGCCACAACCTCTACTCCTTTGTGGCTTATTAACACGTTGTTGTCAATGTGATGCTTTTGGGGCATAAGCCTGTGTTTTCTGGATAAAATACAGTGAATGTGGAACAAATAAAACACAATGTTGGAGATTTTGCATCCATCCAGGTTCCATGGCATTTTATCTTTCTTGCAGTTGGGTGATTGTTCTAAGCCAAGCTTTTACGCAATCCTTAGGGTACCCCTGGTGCTGATCCGAATGCTATTAATTTTCTATTACTGTGTGCTAAAGATGTTCTATAGTGTGGCACTCTCCTGCATTATGGAGTCAATGACCAATTGCAGAGTTGCTCGGAGATGGTTGGAGCTTAACTCAACCCTCTGGGATCTCATTTATTATTTGCAGATATTGATTTTGGGAAAAGAAAAGCTCAGATATGTGACTATAGCACCGTCTAAATCTGGTGTACAGCAGTTAACTCCTAACAGTCTGCACACTGTATGTGCTAACTTGAAAAACTGTTATGCATTTTGTGATTTTAGAAAACATGAGTTAGACCATGTTCACAATACATATTTATCAGTGTTAATACAATATGTGTAAACACTGAATCCCAAATGATCTTGCCTCATGTTCTTGAATCCAAAGTTGGTTTTAGCCACATTTGTTCTTTTCTGATGTCTTACAAATGCAAATAAGAATAGAATATTTTCTTATATCCATATAAATGTGCTAAGAATACCTTCCCAGTGTGTCTGGGATGTGATCTCTAATTAGTGTGTGAGCACGCATGTGCATGTGTGTGTGTGTGTGTGTGGGGTAATCTAAATGACAACTTACTATCTTGTTTTTCTTTAAGAAGTGCTGGTCCACAGGCATTCTCCACAAGCCGCCTCAGACACTGTCAGAAACAAAAATGCTCAACATTTTGTGAGGAGTGTCTTCAGCTGGAGGTGTCTAAAATTAAGAATGAAGCCAGCAGCTCTTGACTGAAGGAATCTCATGAGCCTCTTGTGACATGTGTCCTCCCATGGGAGTGGCCAGGTGATAAAGATACACTCTTGTGAGCTTACAGCTATCACCTCTCATGTCTACAGCGAAGGCTTACCTACACACTTCCTCAGTTTCTGAATTTTCTCTCCTAGATGCCTTCATTATTTTCATAGAAACAGGATTTCTAGATAGCTGAAGTCACTGGATACATTTAACAAATCATTCATCTTATGCAAAATGAGTGCCAGTTTTAAAAATGAAATTTGTATTATACGTTAGCATTGTTATTGAAAATAGTTGTGAAAATGCAAAATGGCTTTTATTTAAAAATTGAAACCCCACAATTTAAATAGTGGAAAAGAGATTGCTGAAAAATACACGGGTGTACATCTCATGAAAGTTGTTACCCAAGAGGAAATGTTTATTTATGTATTTTTTTTTTGTGTGAGCCAAATACCTCCTGTGTTCCACAAAGAGTAGACAGGACATTTGCCTCTGTCCCTTTTTAACAACATATTTTGGTTTATAATTTGTCAGTATTATCTTTTTCTATTTGCAATTACTCCAGTTAAGCCCTTATATAAATATCCTTAGGGAATTACTTTGTGCTTTTATTTTTTCATTAAGCACACACATAGTTTTATTCATTATGTGGTAAGTATGTGACATCTAAAACATTTTAAGAACAAGACTAATAATGGAAAATCAATGTATTTAAAGAAAGAAGAGATAAAAAGTTCTCTTTGAATTTTCAAAAATGGTTAGGATAGTAGGAGTCCCATACAAAGGGAGTTTATAAAGCATAATTTATAACAGAAATAAAAATCAGTGTATTATATTGTAAGAGTACACAAAAGTGTAAAACTCTCAAAAATGTTTTCACCATAATTTTAATGGTGAAATATGTTTTAGTTTATAATATGTATCAGTAGAAGAATGTCTAGAAGAAATTCTCACTTGATAGGATTATTTATACCACTAACACTAAACGACATTACATGAAGAAACAGGTAGTGTACATTTTGATATGAATATGTGAAATAAATTATGCCATAAGGTTGAGAAACAAAGAGAGAGAGAAAGAGAGAGAGAGAGAGAGAGAGAGAGAGAGAGAGAGAACAAGACATACCTCCAGACTACAGAAGCTAACATGTTAGAGAAGACACGCAACACTTAAATCTATACTCTGTCTACATATGGCCTGCTAACTTCTTGTGTTTTAGTTATTATAAGTATCAAATAGAGTTAGGCTCCTAGGTGAGGACAGTAAAAAATTAGTGTTATTGAACTTAGCTTAACTCATCAGATATTTCATTTAATACCAGACCCCAAATATGCTTACAAAAAGCACACAGGCTAAATTCTATTCTGATAAGATTTCTTTAAGACAAGTTAGTATTGGGGTAGCCACCTCAAATCAAAGCTAACAATTCAAAATTAAATGTTTCAAAGTGCATTGGCATGATATATTTGTGATTTGGCACTTTTAATGTTATTTTGAAAAAAATACTTGACGTTGTCCTTAAAGTAAAGTGACTTTCAGAGTAGTTTCTATTTAATTATTTGAAAATCAAATTGAATAACTGACTTGGTGTTTTAAAAGAGCCCTATGCACTATGTATTTCTTTCTTAATAAATGACAGTGACAAGAGTTAATCAACATTAGAAATGGTTTTGGGTAATTAACTGTAACAATAGCTCAGGTAAAGACAGGAGTGCCACTCCTTTTGATAAAATAGAGGCAAACAATGCCATCCCTGTTTCTAATATATTAGTCTCAAATTCCCTCATAATAAGAATGAGTCAATTTTTCTTTTTCTCTTTTTCTTTCTTTCTTTCTTTTCTTTTCTTTCTTTCTTTCTTTTTTTTTTTGACCTGGGGTTTCACTCTGGTAGTTCATGCTGGTCCTGAGCCCACTATGTAGGCCAGACTGTCTTCGAACCCATAGCAATCCTCCTGCCTCAGCCTCTCGAGTCCTGGGGTTACAGGTGCGCACTGGCATGCCCAGCTTATGTGGTGCTGGGAAATTGAACTCAAGGCCATGTTCTTGCTAGGCAAATGCTTTAACCTCTGAGCTATTTTTCCATCCACCATTTTTTCTTTTTTATATTGTTTTTGCACCATATGGAGTAAAATACATAACAGAAAATGATTCTAGACATGTGATTACTTTTATTAACTTAAAAAAGCACCTTTCTGGCACACTCCTCTCTTTGTGTGGACATCAACTTCAAGTGTGATTGGTTCCATTTTAGTGGCTTCTAAAACAGTCCCATAAATTCATCCCCAACATGAAATATGACAGCAGTGAGATTTGAAGCAGGCTCTCATGCAAAGAGTGAGGCATTGCTCAAGAGAGGCACTGTGAGCCGAAGGTCATTGGAAGGCTCATAAGTGTCAGTAATGAGTACACAGCTTCTTTATCACTGCCCGTTCTTTCAGTAGGACAATTTTGTTTCTAAATGTAAGAGTTCAGAGATGCTATTGACCCTTGGCCAAGAAAGATGCTGATGCTGAAGATGGCTCTCCTTATGTCTTTGCTGTAACCTACCTAAGTAGATGTCCAGGCACCAGTAGCACCAATCACTGCAGAAATATATTTGGCCAAGGCTGCTAGCCACTTCTGACTTCACCTGGCTTTTTGCCCAGATGTAATGTATAATAAAGAAATCTTTCAAGGTCTCCCCATAATTGCAATCTAACTTTTCCCCTTGACTCCCAACCATGTCAGCCTAGAGTCTTTCCCTTGTACATTCAGAAAACTGAAACTTTCATATTTATCTGTAATATCCAGCATCTTCATTAAACTTTTTCACATTCCACTTTAAATATGCTAATTATTGGGTCAAATATTTGTACACTTACCAAATGCACAATCACATCTCCTCCAATATCATGGCAGACTCCCAGGGCCGTTTCTCATGCTAGTCTTTCCTCTGCATGAGGAAATAAACTTTTAATACTTCTATAGTCTCCACGGTAGAATATTAATTTACATAGAATATTAATTTAGAACTTTTTGCCTTTATTTAAAGAAGTATTATTAGTCATCAATGAATGGACGAAGGAAAACATTTTGGAATTATTTCTTTTGATGATTTAGTCTATATAGTAGAAAGTAGAAACAACAATATTTTTAATGATATGTACATGTTCCACTTCCACAAGCTGGATGTAATTATCGTGCATTGGAAATGTATACTCATAAATAGAAAAGATGACACATAGAAGCCCAAAGTGATGGGAAAATGATGATGAGGTTACATTTGACAGAAATGAACACATCGCATGAGCTACGAGCTTGGAAAGACAAGAGACTCCCCTGGTGCACTGAACCACTTCCGGTCCTTTGATGGGAATGCATTAGTAGAGACTCAAAGTAGGATTTCTTTGTAATGTGTTTGTCAGTGAAATATTTTCATCCTCAGAAACATCTATCAGTAGTGTCTATGGCACAACTTCTGTGTTTCTGTGTTCAGTCACTGAAGTCAGTTATCAGAGTCTAGTATTTAAAGCTTTTAGCTCTTTTATTCAAAGCATAATGTTTTTGAACATTTTCAACATTTTAAGTGCAAAGTGCTTCATAGAGACTTGTGATACCATGTCTCGGGAGACAGATGAAGCTGCGACATTGGCCTTTGAAGCTGAATTAATGCTTGTGAGGCCTGACATCATCCAGAAGGCTCAAATGCTTCGCTTAGACTCAGGAGGGGCAGACAGAGCTACACTAACACATAACAAAAGATTTGTCAATGTCCTTGTCCCTTTTGATTTTCTATCTCTCTGCTAAAAGTCTGCTAAAGCTCCCATCAATGATACTGTAGTTTCGTTGTTTTAGACTGAAAATGCCTGGTCCTTAAGATCATAAGTACAGTTTTTACTCTACTTAACTTCTCCAAATATACAGGTTGTAGAAACCTAAAGAATTATTGGTCATAGAGGTCAAGATGTCAACCTATTATCACTTTGCTCTGAGAACGTTGTAGTGAAGCCAAGGACACAAGCTCCTAAGATTTGCACGCGTGTCATTAGGAAACCTGAACACGTGCCCCAACTACTTTTAAAAACTTCTTTGCCCACCATTAAAACGGATAGAACACTAAGCCTATCTTCATAAAGTTAATGCTGTTTTAGATCAAACAAGACAGCAAATTTAAACTGTTAAAATGACTGGTGAAGTGTCTAGCATTTGGTGTGTGTTTGATTAATTTCAGTTTAGTCAACATAGTCATGGGAATGGTCTTGACCATTCAGTCTTGACTGGCTTTGGGAGCACTATCTGGCATCGATTTTTATACGTTAATTTTGCAATGTGTTAAGTACACGTGGAGATGCCTCAAAACAATTATCTTTTATTTCTGCCTGGTGTAATTTCTCTTTAGAGGCCTTATCAGCCAAGTTACAATCAGGATTTTATTTGTAGACTGCATTCGTAGCAACAAGATTTTCTTTGTACCTTTCTCAGAGTTAAGTTTGCATCTGCTCTTAGGATATTCTTGTTTTAGACAACATTTATAAGCATACTTACACAACTGATTTATGCTCCCACTTACGTCAGACTTCTCCTTTTATTGTTACTATCTTCTTCTATGTTAATATTTTCAGCCAGATTGGGATCTAGTTTTTGAGCGGCTAAAGTATTATCAAGTTTAACTTATAATAGATAAAGTTTATTGCATAGTTTCTGTCTTTTGGAAAGTACAGCTTTAGAACTTCCACAATATTTAAATATTTGTTATTTCTAGAATAGTTTCTTTAAAAATGAATTTTATGAACTTGCCTGGTTTATTTCTTTCTTTATCCTACTCCATTTTCTTCTTGTAATAATAATGACCACCTTTCCCAAATCCACATAAAACAGAACTGTGTTGATACTGACTTTGTTTAGCTCTTTTGTGAAAAAGAAGTCACAGAGTGTTTTTAATTGTGTTCAAATTCATACCAGTTTGTTTATGATTAAACAGAGACAAAAACAGCACAGAAAAAAAAGCAGAAGAGTTTGAAATTGGAGATAATTCACTGGGTATTATTATTCTTAGAAAGTTTACAATGTGTGAAGAAATGCTCAGAATTATGAAAATTTATAAATTTTATTAGGAAGATGATCAGTAGGAGACCATCACTTATTTATTATCCTAAATCTGTAATTTCTAAAAGGTGTATAGGTAAAAGATAAAGAAATAGTCTATATTACCAAGTTTATAGTAATATATGCTATATGATGGTTCATATGCAATTTGAATATATGGTACAATATTGCATGTTGTGAATTCATTGTAATGTATCTGCCTAGCAGTATACAATATTAAATTTTAGTCAATTATAAGAATGAGTGTGTTTCTGGAATTTATAAGGCACAATATGTACAAAATAAAGATAGACCTAATAATTCCTAATCTCATTCAAATATTTCTCCTAATAACACAATCAGACTTTTATATGGTTGAATTTATTTTTATCACTTGGAAATTAAAAATATGATTTTTTCTGGAAAATGTAATAAAACTTTGGTAATAACATGTGAAGTCATTCTAATAAGGAGAAGTTTTAGATGGTTCAATTAGAGACTTGATACTTCTTTGTGTAAGCATCTTTGCATATGGATGCTTTAAACTGACCTTTTAAGAATGATTTATTTGATCCAAGTGATCTGATCTGTACTTAGCACATAATTATATAGTCTTGTCATGGTGTTATATTTAGTTCCCTTGTGAATTATTACAAGTAACATTAAAGGTAACTTATATAATGGTATAGATAAAAGCAATGACCCTTAGATACTTACAGTAAGCTTCCCAGAGATATTCAAAATTGAGGGATGGTGCAGGAGGCTTTCAGAAGCACTGCTCCTTCTTCATAAGGAAGCCAGGCCCAGCAAGTGGAGAATGATGTGGCATTGAACCGGCACTGGTGGAGATGCCACTGTAAACCTGGCAGTGTTCTAGATATATAAGATAGAAAGAGAGAGAAAAACATATATCAAGAATTATATGTACATCGGACAATTCTGCCCTTAATAAGTTATAGGTGAAGTCAGGAGATCCAATATAGATGGTAAGTTATTATTGATCAAAATCACTATTGATGAAAACTATATTCTGCTGATTGTTCAAGTCTTCAGCTTGTGTGAGAAAATGAAGATCCAAAGGAGAAAGGTGCCAACTCTACACCCGAGAAAATCATACAAGTTATGGGGTGAGACAAAATAATTTTGGAAATGAGCAATGGGTGCCAAGCCAGGAAATATCTAGAAGGATTAAGGACTTAGTTTATCTATCAAGCCATGTATTTTGACAGCACATTGATTGGTCTATATAAATAAGTTATTTTATTCAAAGAAATGCAAACTTTGAGGAGGCAGATGCTTATCTCTTTTTTTCCCATTAATTTAAATCAATAGTCATTTTGCAAAGACCCTGGCATATTGTAGATTGTGGAAACTGTAAATCTTAATGCAGATATCTTGGAGCAAATGAAAAAGCATTAGTGTTTGAGTTCTTTACCATATCACAGAGGCGAAAATGCTGTTATTTTACTTTTATTTATTGGTTTAACATATTACTTTCATACAATATTATCATGTATTAATATATCTTTAAACTACTTACATATTATGTATCCTACATATAATACATCTCATATATAAATATATATGCATATATATATATATATATATATATATATATATATATATATATATATATATATAACTTGCGTTTTAGAAAGGAAGCCTTGGTGTTAGAGGGGGAAGAAGGCAAATGAATTAAAGGGACTTAAACATTATGCAGAAGAAAAATTCCTACGATCTATGAAAAGGTGTGGAAATTTTAAGAATGAGAAACTTTAAAATACTGATGTGAAAATCACAGTGTTGTTTGGTCGTGTGAGGTTGTGACGGTGACAAGAATTTTTCGGTGGATGTCTAGGTGAAATAATAACGATGCTATTTAAAAATTCAGACACAGAACCGGATCTAGCTGAATGGATATCTGTGCTTCAATGTTTCTGTCACCTCAAATGGGGCTGAAAATGGTCCTCATAGAAGATTAACTCACCACAAGGGGGCTGGATAACAGGGAACACCAGCCAGCTGTGTCTGAGGAGACTGGGCCATGGCGTGCTGGGTCAGTGCCTTGGGTCTTTCCTGAACTCGGTCTGCTTTATACAAGGGAGAAGGTACAGGAGATATCTGAGATGGTTACCTGGGGGCAAGAATAAGACTCGGTGGACTTCCTCTTCTAAGCGCCAGGAGTCTTTTGTTCAACGCTCCACTTACAGATTTAATTCCTTCAAGTCTACCTACCCCACCAATCCTATCCTCCTGAAACTCTACGACGAGGGTTCTCTGCAATTTAGAGTGCACGGAGTATCCCAAATGTCTGTGGTGGTGATGGCGAGTTTCTCATTCCTTCGGCTTGTTGGGAAGCCTAGGCCTGTGCCCTGTTCTTCCTGAACAGAGGCTTTCCTCCTGCTGCCTTGGCCCAGGGGTAGCATTCTGGTTCTCTGGCTTTTCTGAAAGGGCTTTCATATAGGGACTTTACAAGCACATTTGGATTGCAAAAGAAATTCTTGGGTGGAGTCTTGGAAAATGCAACCCAGAGTCCTCAGGTTTTGCTTTTCTTGCTTTGAGCGTGCGTGCGTGTGCGTGTTTGGTGTGTGTGTGTGTGTGTGTGTGTGTGTGCGTGTGTCTTGTGTCTAGCTCTGTGCTGTGTGTTTGGTAGAGAGTAGAGTTTCTGGAAAATCAAAACAAACGAAAAACCCACCAACCTTTATCTATTTTAAATGTGCACTTTATTGAGTCCATACTAGAAGTATGTAATTAGAATCCCCAAATCCACAAATGATAGGTTTTTTTTAGTATCAAAAATGTATGTTATTTTCCATGATTTACAATTGGCAGAATTGGTAGTGGAAAAAGAGAAGGTCTCTGGACTTTAATGTCTTGACTTTCCTTTGTCACAGGGCATGGAATCTGGAGGCTCCACCAACCTCTGTGTTTCATTTATAAGTATCTGGCATTTTTTGTCTTTCCTGAATCTTAAGAAAAAAGATGCTTAAATGTGTATATTTCTATAAAAAGTTGGTATATAATAGTTTAAGTGAAGCATATGTTTTAAGGAAAATTAGAATAAATGTTGTCTTTGTGAAGCAATAGAATTTTCTCTTTAATGAGCAGAATGTTTCTTTGTTGAAAATTTCTCACGATGAAAAACAAATCCAATGTAAAAGTTGCATGGTTCCAAAACAATATGTGATGAAAATTTCTACCAAAATTTCAATAGCATCTCTTTGGCATGCAAATGAAATAATAACAATCTTGTGTTATGTTATTATTTAATAATTGCAAATATAATCATGACATCATACTTCTAAAGCAGGAAATTTAAAAATATGTATCTTTTATACAACAATGCAAATCTTACGTGCTCAAATAAAAGGATATATTTTCAAAGATAGTCTAATAACAACTAGTCTTTCTGTATCTAGTGAATAAACTTGAGGTTAGAGAACTTAAGTTAGAAAGATAAGTAAGTCACGGTGCTTTCCATTTTAGTTAATTTATTTTATATAATTACCCTAATTGTGCTAATGAGTCTGTGTTGAGCAACTATAGAAAAGGTACTTCAAAGTGAGTGCCTACGTCTGGGAGCCAGATTCAGAAATCAAGATGTCAGAGTGCAATGCTTCCTTTGCAGGCAGTAGGGAAAGGATTGTTCAAAATCTCTCTCCTAGGTTTTGATAGTTCCTGCACTGGTGGCTGTGTAGATCTGCTCTTTACGTGGTTCTCCCTGTGTGTGAGTCTATTGCCCGAAGTTCCCACCTTCGTCAGGTTGTCAGCCATATTGGATTAGGGGCTCACTCTACTACAGTATAACTTCACTCCAATGTAAATAATTACATCCACAATGACCTTATTTCTAAACAAGATCACATTCTGGGGTACTAGTGGGTCACACTTCACAGTTTGAGTGTGGGATACATGATCCAACCTATAACAATGTGATTGAACAACCTGCTTTTTCTGGTGACCCTTTTGCATACAATAAAAGAAAGCTTTTATTTCTATGTGAGAAAATGTCTTGAACAATCAATGTGTAAGTCACAATTATTCAGCCCAAATGCAAATGTCAGTTTTCACTTGTTCCTGTTGAGGTTGATCTTCTTATAAAATTAACGTGATGATGACACAGTTTGGAAAACACACTAATTTCATTGTATTACTCAACAGAAATCAGCAACCACTTTTTGAAAGAAGAGTATAAAGTATTTAAAACAGAATATATCATGGACATAGTCATTGTCACCATGAATTAAATAATCTACAACTTGAGTCCTAAGGAGTTCAAGGCTTTGCTTGGTGACTGCCACAGCTTGGTGCTTCAGGGAAGTCAGGTGACAGGATTGGCATGACATTCCCAAAGATGCTTTTAACCGATGTGAGGCACCAACTTGTTAATAGCATTTGAGAGAAAATCCATGTCTCCACTCACAAGAAAAAATTGGATCAACAACTTGGCTTTTTAGAAAAATTGGCATTATAATCCATCCAAATAAACACTTTGAATAATTCTCTGCAAATGCATTCAAAAGTCGTTACACAAATATATACTTTTAATTCTTTTGGAAAGAAATAACATGTCCAAATTTTCATATTGAAACTGGATTCCAGAAATGAATGCAATGGCCTAAATATCCTTCCAAAGCCCAAAGCATTGGAGACCGCTGCCAACACACATACAGAATTCCCTTTATTTCATATGGTAGGGAAAATGGACAGTTTGTTTTTACCATCAAAAAAGAAGAGGCTCAATTGCACATCTAAATGAGATAAAATCCTGACAGGCAGACATATTTTCTTATGTTGCATTTTTTTTTAATTTTGAACTTAAAATGTAATACTTTCAAACAATTTGTATGCCATCCCTTCATGCAATAGCTTATTAATATTTTTGATTGTTTCTCCAGCAGTTTTCTCTCTTACCATGAGTCATTTTATTTTACTTTCTATTTCCCAGCAGATTTTTTTTTCTATCATAGAATCAATTCTGGCACAAACCCATTACTCAGCTTTGACTTAAGTCATGTACTGACTGTGACTATTTCTGAATGTAGCTTAATCACATAACACATATTTTAATATAATAAATAACAAACGAGTACATCAAAATAAATATTTAACACAGTTCTAAGGATATTTATCAAAAGCATTTATCGATTTTCTCCATATTAAGTAATATTCATTTGTGCCATAGTAGCAGTCAATATTCTTGGCCTTGGTTAAAATGTCATTTTTGTCAACAAGACTAAGTTTTATTTTTATTTTCTTACATCACTGTTTCTTTATGATTAATTCTAGATGAATTCTCTCCAGTAGGACTTTCTATGGTCTCTGTTACGGTTGCCAGGAGGCACATAGGCTGTCAAACTTGTGAGGTGAGAATAGTTGCTTTAAATTAGCCAATTTAAACTTTATGTAATTTTAAATAAATAATCACATGTTGCAAGTGCTACAGAATTACAGTTCTAGATATATTTATGCTTGTCTGATATTTTCTGTAGGCAGAGGCTTGCTTCTCAAAGAAAACCATGTCCTTTTGTAAATGGTTTTGATTTTAGGAAACTCCAGAATCAAAGTTTAATTGTAAATTTCTCTTTCTGTGTTGCAACTATATAGATATAAATTGATTTTATTGACCTTTTATCCTGCAATGTCACTGAATTAAGTTAGTCATCCAATAGGATTGTGTGTGTGTGTGTGTGTGTGTGTGTGTGTGTGTGTGTGTGTGTGAGGGATCTATCTTTTTAAAACATTCCTTCAAATTGTCTGTATACACCATAGTGCCACTGAGAAATAAATTTGAGTGTTATTATAAACTATGATCTAGGCTCATCAGGACCTCTGGAAATCAAAAAAAATGTGATATAGCAAGGCATTAAGGAGAAAAATGTATTTCTCTGATCAGTAGCTTATAAGTATGGTTTGAATTCTGGTTTTGAATTTTTTTTTCCTTGGGAGAGGATCAAAGCGTTTCATCAAATCCTTTGTGTGACCTCTAATTGCTGTTTTGTGTCAGTTATTCGGGTTTCTCCCAGTAATAGGTCTCAAAGACACAATACAGAAATATGCTGAGTCTGTAGAGTCTCAGACTAAGCCCCAAAGAATGCTCGAAGTGTGTGAAGACCCTTGACACGAGAAGATTCTATGAGAACCTAATAAAAGAGCTGTAGCCTGGGCATTTACAGGAACTAGACTGACACATTAGATCTCTGGAGGCATAAAGGAGAAGCCAGAGTATCAGCTAACAATCTTCCAGGTTTACAGCTTTCTTTCTTATAAAGAATGCTATGAAATGGAGGTAAATTGGTTTCAATAATTAAGGCCAGCATATATGAATAGTTAATTGAACAATAATGGCATAGACATCTTTTATATTAACTCAACTCAATTTCGTCTGTAATACCTTTATTTTTGAACCCTGAAGAGCTGATATTCTCAAAAATGGATATTTGCAATTCCTTTTTGTTATGAAGTACATGCCTATGTACGCTGACTGTAGAAGGACCAGGGGAGATATCAAACTTTTTCCACTGAAGCGTTGTGGCTGATGCCTCCAGGAGGCCAATGCCTGTGGCAGAAATATATGTTGTGGTGATGCTCAGCATTAAGTTACTGCTGATTCTTCAAGTAGTAATAAACCCAGCGTGGGGTAAGATGGGTAGCTTTTGGCACAACAAGAACTCCATCTCGCCTCCGGAGTGCTATGGGGAAAACTTCTATTCAGTGCAGAAATATGTGCTTTCCGTGTGTTTTCTCTCAAAACAGACAAGTGTCACCAGGGTCAGAGAAGAAAGGGGAGAGTAGGCTGAGGGGAGGTTGGGGAGAAGCAGTAGTACCTTCCAGTCAGTGAGGAGAGTGGATATTGCTCAACACACCAGGAAGACCTGGAGAGATGCTCTTCTGAGTAAAACGAAGTGGCCAAGTGTGGCTTAGAGAATTTTTGATTTTTGTGACAGAGAATCAATGATGCAGGGAGAGCAGGGGTAGAGGAATCAAGTTTTAGTACTGAATTAAATTTACTGAATTGGACCATTTGAACGAAAGCCAGAAAAAAAATATGAGAACTCAATTTGTCCATCAGGAAAAAAAATCAAATAACGTGATTGTAGGTTATAAAACCGCAATAATTGCTTAAAGCTAGTAGTCCTTGTAAAATCATAGGGTGAGCCATTGAGACTAATTCATTGGGAACTCCTGTGCGTAGTGTCCAACTTAAAGAGAATTCAGAAATGGTCATGATTAAGTCCCATTGAATTGCTAAATTAATAGCATTTTAGTGAGATGTCTGGTAATAAAATTTTTATCAGATGAAAAAAATTAATGTTTATAGTACAATGAAGACTAGGAAATTGCTTGTTTATTTTACAGAATTATAATAGAAGCCCAGTTTCTCAATACATATGTAGGACATTTCATTCTAAATAAATGATGGTTATCACTAACTGAATTAACACATATTTCTCCAGTGTTATTTTTATGTTGTGTTTTATAGACTAGTTTTCACATGTTAAAATACAGTTTCAGAAATTAAGGCAAAATGTTCTTTCCATCATTACTATATTTTACAAAGGAAATCGATCCTGCATTTTTGTATTATTAGGTACTTTTTTTTCTCTGAGGTGCACATTTATCCCCTATATGCTGCCATATCTGAAGTTATAGAATGAAGTGTTTTTTTTTCTGGACCGTGCCGTAAGGGCAGAGATAACTGAGAGGTTTTTCTCTTTTAGCGTGTAGTTTTCAGAAGCGCTTAAATTAAAAGATAAACACAGCAAACCTCTGCAACACAGCTGCAACGTGAGTTTCCCCTGGGCTCGCCTCATCCATCCAGCTACGTTCTCAAGTCAGAGGGAGCTAAAACTGGGCTGTGTGATGTGGGAAGGGAGATAAGGAACATGAGTCCAGATGGAATCACATCTGCCAGTTCCTTTGCGAGACAGAAGAAAATGACATGTCTCCTTAACTCTGGCATTCTTTGGACTACAGTCCGTGTACTTAGAAAACCACTATGTCTACTACCCTCAAGGTTTATTGCAGCGATGGCCGTTGTGCAAGAAATCAAGAGACGCACGACTGGTTTCAGCCTCTATGTACTTGGACTGACATGAACCATGGCTAGCCAGGGCCCAGCTGTCGCCCAGGACAGAGCAAGGTGTGGAGGGTCCAGGGCGACCCAGGCTGGGTAGGCTTGCCAGCTTGTGTCGGTAAACTTAAACGCAACTCTGCATGCTCCATACCTGCACTTTTCATTTATATTTCACACGCTACTATGAAGAGATCGGACAAGATGGTCTCTCCATTCTGTTGTTAAACTCTGGCTTGCTACGTAATTTTGTCTAGCTTTAAGCAGCTATCATGTATTTACTGATTTTTTTATTATTACTGACAAATTTCTGTGGGGATCAGATAGTATTTTTTGACTGGCTAATCTAATTCATTCAATATTTTCAGAAGCTGCTCATAAAGTGAGATATCATTTATATTAATACTTGGTCTGTGTTGCATCTATATTGATATAAGCCAAAATGATTTCATGGCCATGGAGGGGGAATCACCTGCTTACCCCGGTTCTCATTCCATAGGTAAAAATAAATGACCTCATTATAATTTGATTATGCTAATAGAGACAAAGTTCACGGGCCAGCAATTGTGAAAATATAGCTAGCGCTATGTTAGATATTATGGTTCTTCTAGACGAAGAAACAATTGTACTTTTCTGCCTCCTTCAAAATTATGTGAGGCCACGTGGCCTTCTTTGGCCAGTGAAATTCGAGTTGTGGTGCTACACGATTTGTGTTTGGCCCAGGCACCCGTGAAAGTGCGTGCTTATTTGGAAGGCATCGTAAGCCGAGAGCAGTGTGAGGGAGCTTGTGCTGCCGTAGGTAGTCACTTGACCTTTCGCCTTGGTCTGTGGGAGCAATGACCACTTGCGATGAGGTTTGATCACTTGCCTCTGAGATTTAAGTTATTTTCATGACAGCAGGTGGTAGACATCTTGACTCGGGTGCAAAAAGCTTTCTGACAGTTGACAGTGGGTCACTCACGCAATGGGCTCCCGAATTAAGGTGCGATGGTATATTTCCATACAGTTGGTGTACTTATCCCACGTTAAAAAAAATTATATTGGTTCTGAGAGTATTTAAAAGCTCTCTTTATCTAAAGTTATAATAGTTCATTTTCCTCTTAGCATATTTTTATTACGTGTTCTCATTGTGTTTTCATTAGGCGCAATCCTCCCATTAATATATTCTTTTCAAACCAAGATGATTCTTCTTCAGAAGCAATTACTGCAAGTTTACACAGAAGCGCGTATAAAACCAAGATGAGAAATATGATGCTGTTTCCCTGTTTTCTTTCCAGTGACGGCTTTCCCTAGAGCTTCACTCTTGAGCATTTGACACTAAACCCATAATCGAGCATCACTGCAAATTCTCAATTAGATCGTTATCTTACATATAAAGCTACCCGGGATTATTACTTTAATATAAACACGCACACTTTTTAGTGCTCTTTTTTCTGGATGGCTTAATATAAGTACCCACATATTGCATGCCTCCTCATTGTACTTCAAAATTAAATCTACTTGGAGAGAAACCCCAAAATAATGTTTAGATACGATGGCTGTTTAGGTGCGGTATCAGGGCACAGTCGGAGACATTACTGTCTTATTGGGCTTAGTTTTAATTCACTTAGGAAGTTAGAGCCTTAGAAAACTGATATTTGTCTAAATGGATAGAGAATTTTGTGAAATGCTAGGTAATGTCATACGTGCATGGGTTATAAAATAAGGTGCTGTCACGGATTTTGCCAGTGAAGTAGTGTCCCCCAGTGGCTGGAGTGACTCACGCGAGAGGAGCAGGATGAGGCTGACTGGTGGTGTCATGGTCAGGCAGGACTTGACCGCCCTGCAGTTCTACTGCACCATGGTTATGGTTACCCACAGTGCATTGTGTGTTTCAAAAGAGCTAGAAGAGAGGATTTGAGATTTTTTTTTAACCACAAGAACATCATGTTTGAGGTGACAGGTGTGCCCGTTGCCTGGATTTGAGCATCACACAGAGAATGCATGTGTCACAATAGCACATTGTTCCCTGAAAATTTGTACAACTGTCATGTTTCAATTAAAAATAGCATTGGAAATCCCAGGGGACAGTGTGGGATAGAATTAGTGCAATATCTAGCGAGAGAGGCAGCGCCTTTATGCCCTTAAGAGCTTTGAGTATCAGGCAAACCTGGAATGAGGAACATCTGTGAAAGTTTACATATTTAGAAGTTTTGCATAAACCAGCAAGTCCTTTTTTATCATCTGAGTGGAAAGACAACTGCAGTTTGTCATTCTACTTGGCATGATCACCACACTCGAGACAGGAGAAATTTTAGTCGTGTTTGAAAGCTTCTCTTTGCCTCAGAGAGAGATAAGAATGGCTGCCAAGGGTCATGATGAAAACGTACCACCACCCCAGAGCCACTTAGGGGAATGGATTATTTTTTTCCCTGTAACTATAATTTTTATTAGTATAAGTTTGCGATACTTGATAATTACAATCATCTTGGAAAGTCCGCACATGTGCATATGACCGTTTAAACATTTTTATTTCATCTCCTCACCCTCTTCTGTCCTTCTGGTCCCCAGATTTCCTTCCTGTCCCATGTAGAAGTTCAGGGGCTCTAGGGAGATAGTTTGGAGGTAAGGTAGAAACACACGCGACTGCAAGGCTTGTGTCACAGCAAAGACCAGGGACCGGATGGAATGAATGAGCCACACTCGAGAAGGCAAGGTGGCCCCCGCTGGGACGCGCGCCTCCCATTCTTGAGCGTTCTCTGTGGAAGAACTGAAGGAAACAGGCAGGTGGCTCGTGTCTCCCCTATTTCAACAGTGAGCCCCAGAAGCCTGCCGATCAGTGCAGCTTGGAACAAGAGAATGCTGGCTCAGAAGCCACGCTGCCTGGCTTCATATCCTCGAACTACTAACCAGCTGTGGGGCCTTGGGGCAGGTTAATTAAATTTTCTTTGCCTCAATCCTCTTATCTATTAAATGAGGATAATAGAAGTAGTACCTATCCCCTAGGTGGATGTGATTATTAAATAACATAAATATACTGCTGGGTATATAATAAATAGTATTTGCTACTGATACCAGTGTTACTTTTATTGCCGTATTATCATGAAATAAATACCGTTATTTTCTGAGAGGTTGTGAATACGAGAAATGGGTAAGTGTAACACAACACTCTCCTAATCACGAGCTGGTTTTTATTATGTGGATGTGAGGATAGCTGTGAACGTCGACACTAATTGTGTTTCCATTTTGGCTTTCTATTTAGGAATCTCAGAGAAATCGATCTGACTCAATACAACCTACTTTACTTAATTATATTTCTAATTCTTGTTTACAACTCTTAGATTTCTTCACCTTGTTTTCCTCACCTAATGACATGTTATGTACTAATCTGTTTGTTTTGTGTCACTGATCTTCTTCCAATCCCTTTTGAAAAATTCACTGATACTAGTTTGGTTGGTGTATAGATTTTGTGACTGGTCATGCCAGAAGTATGGTTAGATGTCACGTCTCCCTCGACCCGCAAGAAAGACGCAACAGCCGCGGTTCTTCTCCAAGCTTTATCCAGGCCTCTTCTTAACCTTGTGCTCGAGCACCTTCTTTTCTCTCTCCTTCTTCCTCTCCTCTCCTTCCCCCCCCCCCCCCCCCCCCCCCCCCCCCCCGCTAAGCTGCAAGCAATTTTATAAGCCCCACAAGCCTATCATATCTCACTACGTGGCGCTTTTAGATAGGAGCCTGCACATGAGATCAGTCGCCAGTCCGCGATTTCCACATATGGAGTTGTTTATCACATTTTATTAGGAGGTGTGGCTGCCACGCAGGCGCCATCTTTTGTGTGCGGCATCTAATCCTGCCCCTTGGCCCCTTGCCCGGCGCCATCTTAGGGCTCGGCTCCCCACAGTTAGATATCAGAAATTAAAATATGTACTCAATCAAGCAATGGGATGAAACAGAACAGGATAAGGTGTGTGTGTGTGTGTGTGTGTGTGTGTGTGTGTGTGTGTGTGTGCGTGTATGTGTGTGCGTGTAGGGGTGGAAAGTGGTGAATATATTTGAATACTAGTGTTCACAGTGATGTTGAAAAATTATTCTGGCATCAATATTTTGGAAGTAGATAAGGCATAGTACTTCAGGTAGGTGCCCAGGTAAGATGTAGAGGGCTAAGTCTGAGGTAATGAATGGCTACTAGATTGCAGCAATGTTTTTAGGAGTCAGAGCAGGAGGTGCATGTGGAAGAGAGGAAACTGACAGAGCTTGGAAAAATGGCTGCCTCTTAGAAACGAGTACGCGAGGTTGGCCAAACACAGCTCCAGTCCTTGCTCTACTGATGTTTACTCAGCCTTGTTATATCAAAAGCAAAACATTTTTAACTACACAGAGGATGGTTACTTTAAAACTTGTACCTTTAACAATTAAGTGGAGGAAAGGAGTTCCATGACCTTGGTGACAAAGTGTTCGGTATGAGGCCAGAGCCCCCTAGCTTATGGTTATGTGCAAACCTTGAAGAGCGGACAGAATCTGAAGAACCCAGAAGCAATCCCAGCTAGATCCAGAGGACGATTGTCTGCAGCTGTACCAAGCCGGGATTTTTGCTCTAGTTTCACAGCAAAGCGGAATTGTAGCGCAGCATTGCACCCCTCTTCTCGATCTCAAGAGGGGTTCGGCAGCAGCTTCTTCAGTCCTCTGAAGTGGGGAGCAGGTAGGGCAGAGCAGCTGGGATTGAGAATTCCCCAACTGGCTTTTTAAGCCTGAGCCATCCATCTTATCTGTAGAGATCTTCATGTTCTGTTTAAATAAAACAAATCTGTATCTAAGGGAACTGGAAGAGTAGCTGTGGACCTTATAGGACTATAAGATTGTCCCCATGTTAACTATATGCCAGGACTCTCCTTCTCACTCCCTAGGAGGAGTTCAGTTATGTTCTTTTGCAGGAAGTCCTGAGTCAAAGCCTGCCCTGTTCATGCTGATTTCAGTTGTGAGCAGATGTCATGCTGTGTATTGACAACTGCACTGAGACAGCTAGCCGCCAGGACAGGGAGAGGAGTCAGGGATCTCTCTCATCTCCCATGGTCCTCTGGGCTTCTGCTCTGGCAACACACACGTCATACTCTAGGCAAAGTCACTTGGCTCCTGGCATTTCTATAGAGAAATCACTCTGCAGGCATCAATGTTATTATTTACCTGGGTCCCAGCCAGTATATACTGAGGTATCTAATCATGTCATTAAAACGTTGACAGGTACTGCACTGGAAAAATTCAAATATAAGAAACATTATCCTTTGACATCGATATTGTCACTCCTTAGAAAAGTTTCTTCAGGGGATGAAGATCAGTAGTCAAGAGAAAGATGCAGAGTACACAGACTGCTATAAGATTTTAGCATATACTTTTTTTCTGGTCTCTAGTGAACACTCCAATTATTTGGAAATGAGAGATTACAGGAGGCAATTGGTGTGTAAAAAAATTTAGTGGCAAGAAAGAAAAAAGTTGCTTATAATTTTGAGAAGATAGACCTCTGCCCACGCAGTGAGGAGGTGGCTCGTTCCTTTTGGAATATTTGGATTTCAGCGGAAACGTTGAAATACATGTTTGGGTGTGTCATGCACATGCCCAGTGCCTCATGGAAGTTATTGGTTGATGTATCAGGTGAAGCTGCTGCAACAGAACATTTTCACGTGGGGTTTCCATTAGCTTGGTTTTTCTCTTAACATGGCTTGGTGTCTAAGGCAAGAGGAGAGAGAGAGAGAGAGAGAGAGAGAGAGAGAGAGAGAGAGAGAGAGAGACAGAGAGAGACAGAGAGAGAGAGAGACAGAGAGAACCAGTCAGAACTCACATCTTTTTTTATAATCTAGCTACAAAAATCAGAGTTACTTATACCTTGTTCTATTTTTTGACAATTTGGTTTATTTTATCATCTAAATCAATTAGCCCTATTTCTCAGAATTGATGCATATGAATTTCTGTCCTCTCACTAATGAGATATAGTTTGTAGGACTAGGAATTGATATTTTGGTTGCTCGAGTTTCTGTAGCAAGGATCATGTTTCCTCTGTCAGTTCTATGTTGGGAAGAACTTTACACGTACGGACGGGTGGCTTTATAGGCACCGTATTAATTTAGAACAATTACGAGGAAAATCATAGACTCGACCCTTGAGAGAAATGCGGTACTGTCACATTCAAAAGTGGGTATGGGTCGGTCTCGTATCTATCTGCCTCTCTCTATCCACCCATGTTTACATCTTGATCCGGTGCAATCTCCTGCAGAAGAGGACTGAAAAAAATTGTGAAAAATAAAAACCCCATCATTGTGCTTTGTTCTGAGGCTTTAATCAAGCCTTTCTTTTTGTCTGAACAGAACGAGAGAGATTTACAGGAGTCAGCTGGATCATATGTAGAGTTGCAATAGAAAATGCAGGTCAAAGTCTAAGTCAAGGTGGTTTTTCCACTAAAGTGACCAAAGTGAACTTTATAGATGCATAGTATTCCATTGTGTACAAGATGTGTATGTGCACAAAATGCTAAACATCGTAAACCTTAAATTTTGCACTTGTACGTATCAATAAAATGGAGAGAAAAAAAGTGACCCAAGTGACCAAATCATAGAACTAAAAGTCTTTCTCCAAAGAACTTTTCCTCAGTCATGCCAGGAGTAGAATAGATGAGAAAGAGGAAAAGGAAAAACTGATAATAAAATAAAATAAATGTGCATTTGTAGCCAAGGTACATTTTCTTTATTCCGCGGAATCCTCTTCAATTTGAGTTCACTTGCAAGACTGCCAGATACAAAACGGAATCCAGGGCAGGCAGCGGCTTGGCAGGTGTTGGTACAAGCCTGAGGCTCCAAGGGGCTGGATTTCTGCTGCCAAGACAGTCGGTGCAGATGTACATTTTGGCTGCTGTAGACTGAAGTGGCCTAAATTCTCTTTCTGGAGAAAAAGTTTGTGAATTTCTTCCATGCTGAAGCCTACTGCTCTCTGACCAGCAAGGAAACATTTCTCCCTCCGAAATGGTCTCTTGTCATGAAATATTCAAACCCAAGAGAGGCAAGGTTTAGATTTTTAATGATCCCATAAAACATGTCTTGTGTTTGGTTTTAGGGCGTGTGTGTGTGTGTGTGTGTGTGTGTGTGTGTGTGTGTCATTGGATTCAAGAGCTAGCCTTTCGGAAGTGTCTGTTCTGTCTGCCATCTCACTACTCAGAGTGGCTTTGGGTGGCCCAGGCTTTGGGCTGTCCTGCCTGATAGGGCTCTGACTTTTTCAGCCACACAGGTAAATCACCTGCATCTGTGGGCACTCTCCACAGAAGAATAAATTTATTCCACGCCGTACAGTAGGAGCTCATCTCTGTAAATAATTTTATTACTTGCCTTTATCAACATTTTGGTAGGAGGAAATTCCTGGTTTAACTCAGTAATGGATTACACTCTCCCGCCCCAGGACCTAGATGGATTGCAGTAGCATGGGAGATTGATAATACACAGACCTGTGTTATGACAGCCATTGTTTTAGTGTCAGGCTGAAGAGAGAGGCTTTCTTAAATGTATCATTGTATAAAATATTGACCTGGGGAACTTCATTATTCAAGCTGGAAAGACAGTCACTACTTAACAGTAATAAACTGTTTCTGTGTTACATCGAGAATACTTCGGGAAATATGAGAGTTGTCAAATCTCTTGAAAATCCTGTCTTTATAGTACACATGACACTAAAGCTATAGCTGTATTTTCTGCTAATAAAAGCAAAGGCAGAGACAGATGGGCAGGCATCACGGCGCCCAGACAAGAAACTAGGAAAAATGAATACCTGGGCGAGGTGTCGGGGAGACACAGGCTCGTGACCTTGGGAAGCTTTCCTCTTTGGAGATATTTTTGGTCTTGTAAGGAGAGCAAAGATAATGGTGTGTTAGGGTAAACATAAAATAAAATAAAATAAACCCAAGGCTGTAAACTTGACATATCTTAAGAAAAATATCCTGAAGTGTCTCTTAACAAAGAGTCACGTGAGATAACATAAAAATAAAAGATGCTGAATGCCAGCCAGAATATTTTAGAAAGGAGACAGATTAGGTTTCAAAAATAATACAAAAAGTGCATTTTTTTCTTTGAAAGAAAAGATGATGATTTGAGCCAATATGACATTTCCTTCTTTCGTTAAATAAGAAAAAATCTCATTCTTGTTAGCCTGAGTATCTCCTCCTTTCAATTCTAGCATGAATGAACTCCTCCTTTCTTTCAGAAACACTGTGGTTAGAATCAGTGAGAAATAAACAACTACCTCCATGACATTTTAATTTCTGCTATATTAAACTCCTATTAAGAATTGTCTAGTACCTAATCTACTAAAATTAGCGAAGAACAGAAATATGAGCATACAAATACAATGCTAATTGGTATTCAGTGTCTCTGGTCATCATGAAATGACTCTTTAATAACTATATACTACTTGCTATCATTTTAGTTTGATATTATGTTGATTTTAAATTATTCAGAATGCCAAATTTAACAGAATGGTGATAGGTAGTTCTGTTTTTAATTTTTAAAAAGTTTTAAACCTGAAGTTTGTCTTACATAATTTTTGTTTTGATTAAGATATCATTTTCAAATGATGTCTATATATTAGGGTAAAGTGAATATTTATGTTAAAGAGACTAAAAAGTAAAAAAAAAACCCAGTAATTTGGTTCTCATATATCAGCTTATTTTATGAAGTCTAGATATACTAGGAACATTTTTTATTTTCTATTATGTAGCATGATTTTTTAATGTTAAAATAACGTTTTAGCGTGTGAAGACGCAGGGTGGGGCTAAATGACTCGTATAATTTTCAAAGCCTTTTAAGAAATATGCGATCATCAAGGAATGCAGACATAAGTAAGCACATATGCAGAGAGAACAGGAAGGCGAGAGGCGGGAAGCATGGCGCTTACGGGGAGGAGGGCAGACTGGGTGGCCGAGGGAGCCAAACCGAAGTGACCGAGTACAAATACCAAACTCTTTACTGTGAAAATTCGTTCTTCACCATCCTTTAACTTAAACTGTAATTAGTAATTCCTGTGCACAACATATTTGTGCATGATACCTGGAATTTTTCTTCCACTAACCATAGAAATGGAAGATTCTTGTGTGGCTGTCAAACTCCTTAATTCCGGAATGCTCTGTTTTAAGATAACCTGAAGTCCTCCATCTTCCAGTGAATCTTCCTGATGATCAACTCAGGAACAACGCGTCTTTTTTTCCCCCCTCACATTATTCTATTTGCATGTTGAGTTAAGTATCGGTATCTGAAAAGATTTTTGTAGATTTTGTAGCAAAAATAAAAAATATAATGAAAACGAAAAGTAGGTAAGTGTGCGTTATTAATACTCAATGCAAAGTTTTCTAGACGGAAGTGATTGAGACAAGCATCCACCAATGATCAGCGAATATGAAAACATCCCCTTTGTGGGATGAACCGCAATGGGGTAGTCCACTTCTATGGAGCTCTTGAGAAAGGTCGGCATGCTGCGCGTAAGAATCGCGGGCTGTGTGGGTAGGTGACCTTGGCCATTTCTCTTTTGCCTTTGCAGCATTTTGTCCATGTGATCTAAAACCTACGCTAGGACTCATTCCTCTCCTTGCTGTTTGTGACTCTACCAGTCAGGCTCATTGAGCAACTATTTTTAATGTTATGATTATCACATATTTGGAATCTATTCAATAATAAGTGTGAAACAGGCAAACTAATGAGCAGTCTTTACAAAGCATTGGAAAAATGCTCATTTACAGTAGAGAGATGGCAAGCGCCTTGGCTGGAATGCTGTTCTTAAATTCTGGTTTTGCTTCACCAAGTCAAACATCTCTATGTGGTAGTTACCGTATTCTTTCAATAAATATTGCTTGCTCTGACCTTATATCTTTAATGACATATAGTGCTGCTTAGTCACAAGAGATACTAAAACTCCATTGCAGAGGCACCGGAAGATGTCATTGAGATGTTCAGGAAGAGAGGTCAGGGAACCACCACGCTTAGTGATGTCCTCTCTCCTCTTCTCACCCCTGACAGGCTTTCTTTGCCTACCTTCTGCTTGGGAGCTTGATTTAAAGTAAAACCATCATCCCAGACCCAGAATTTCGTGTTTTGGAGAACAAGGTTGACTTTTGGAAATGACTGCTGGCCATACTTCTTAAACTGCCTTGTACAGTGATGGGATGAAACGTTCATAGAACTGATAGCAATGGAGATTATTTTTTCACAATTAGAGGCTAATCCTAGTGTCTCTGACAGCTTAGTGTTTTTTTCATATATTTATTTTTGTTTTTATGATTATCAATCAATTATATATTTTTGTATAACTCTCTCTGGGGAGGTGTGTGCTTGCATAATTATTCCTGTTCATTTGCAGTCTAGTCCCACGTTTTTCTGGCAGGTGTCAACATTAAGGTTGACAGATGGAGGCTTTTGTTAAACACGGTAAAGACAGAACCCTTAGGATCTGGCCCACCGTGGTCTCCTCAAAGGACAGAGCATGTCCTTGAGTGACATCTACCCAGTCTGAGAGATGGAGGAGGGCCCTGTGGGAGGGAATTGAAGGCAGTGCAAGCAAACTCTTAGATGTTCACTTCATGTCATTTTTAAAAATTTGTTTTTTTTTACATTTTATTGATATGTATACATGCACAATGTAAGGTTAACAGTGGAGTCGAGCATTTTATGCACATACAGGGGAGGGCAAAAGGAGAATGGAAAAGCGTTTCATGTAATTTTATGGCTTTGTGTGTTGTCTTGGTTTGTTAAGACTCATTTGTTAAGACTGTTTACGGATTATCCTAATATCGAGGGTGATGTTTTGGAGTTAGACGTATATGATATTGCATGTGTATAAAGAAGTAGTTTGAGTTTGAGAGTTCTGAAGTAACTATTGTTGAGGAGAAGAAGAAAATGCTTTCAACTTACTCTATTTTTCATCTTTTTTGCTGGCTATCTTTTTCTTTCTTTCCTTTTTTAAATATCAAGATGAAAATAGTAAAGATAGGATACAAGGTCATAACCTGGGCTAAGGTGCAGTACAGCAGATGGTGATGTGAAGTCAGAATTACAGGTATAACCTCTGGCATTTTAGCCCCTGGAAAGACTGATGATGATTAGTTCATACGACCACCATCCTCTGATTGATTTGTAAAATGAAAATGACAATTTGTTGATTTGTACAGGGAACCATCATGCTGTAAATTAAAAAAATTGATGTCCAGTGGTCCAGGGATGTTGTTCCAAGAATCGAGGCAGTTGAAAAGTTTAATTAATACTGAAAAAGCTACTCGGTTTAGTACTAGGAGAATACATATTTGTGCTCCTGCTGGCAGAACATGGTACACATTTCAAACTAGAAAACTTCGAGAGTAGATGTCAGCACATAGCAAAACCATGAGATAAACACGACATATTATCTCAGAGTGCAGACTCTTTTAGAAGATTTTATTTTTTAAGTGACAAGTTGTTTATATATTTAAACAAGAAAAGCCTAGTGGGATAGGCCTGTCATCCTACCACTCTGGGAGGCTGAGGCAGGAGGAACTTAACCTTAAAACCACCTCGGGTAACTTAGTGAGTTAGTGACACACTGTCTCAAAATACAACTAGAAAGGTTTGGGGATGCGACTCAGTGCAAAGGCCCTGAGTTCAAACGTCAGTAATAATAACAAAAGGTGTTTAAACATAACACTATTACAGCCATCACAATTATGCTATAGAGTTCTGAAGCACATATTACTATTTCCTTTCCCAGCTGGCTGAATGAAAACCGTACTCCTTGGTGCCATAGGCGATGCCTGTCCTTGGCCAGGGTGACAGTCTGATAGGTTCCTTCTCCGCAGACAATCTCAGGGCGGGCTTCTTGCTGACCACTCGTCTTTGCAGCCTCACTGTTTTCAATACACCTTGGCAACTTTTCCAAATTTATGGCTTGTTTTACTTTGATTGCGTTCTGGGTTGGCTGCTTGGTGAGGATATGCACGAAGGACACTTAGGCTTATGCGTCCCCGTTTCTAAATCGCAATTCAGCTTGATTTCCTTTATGAGTGCTTTTTTTGTTGTTCTGTCTTTATTATGCAAATCGTTTTCCACAACAGTTCCATGACCTGGACTGCAGGACAGAGGGTTTTTGCATCCCCCCGGCCCCCCACCCCCGGCTGTGCTTGTTTTTTGACCTAGGTTTTTAGACAGCATTGCTAATCAAATTTTACCCAATGTCTTTAATAACATACCTTTTAGATAGGTTCTTTCCTTTGCAGTAATTTAAATAAAAGTAAGACCCTCCAGAAAAGAGCTAGAAATATTAATCTATATAAGTAACGGTTTTGGTAAAAAATCTTATCTTTCAGTTTTTATGAAGTCAAATATAACACCAGAATTTGCAAAATCGTAAGAGAGAAGACAGCCAAGGTATGGATTTAGTGATTACCGCTCTTGTGTTCAGTTTTTCTCTTTATGACACTATGTTTAAAATATTACACAAAGGAAAGGGAAGACAGAAGAAGGGTGGCTGGGCAGACCCTCGTGTGGCCATTTGGCTGTTTTTCCTCTAAAAACACTCTTCCAGCTTGTGTCCCTGCTGCTCCCTCTTCCATGGCTCATATTTTATTCATTTACTCCATTTTTGTATCACTTGTCAATTCTAGAACCAACTTAGGCATTCATTTCTGTTTATTTCCTGTAATTCTCATCTGAATATGTTAACAAGATACCAAGGATTTTTATTTTTTGTTGATTCTATTGCTGCCACCTTGAATGGTAACTGATAACTCTCAGGACATATTTTTTAACATTAGCGCTACTGATATTTTCAGCCAGGCCTGGGAGATAAGAAGCCATTCTATGCATTGTAACATCGCTCCTGCCCTCTGGCCTCTGAGGTCAGCAACGTCCCACTCCTAATGGTAACTACAACAATGGAAAGTCTTTCCAAATATATTGCCAATATTATTAAGAGGAAGAATATCATCTACATCAAGAGTCCTTACATTAATAAAGTCAGAAGTAACATGCATCAATGCCTATTTTCTTTCTCATGTAGTCACACATGGAAAGCATGACCAAAGGAACATATTTAAATAATGAAGTGAATGTATAATGAACATTTTCACTTACGTTGGAGGTGACAAGGGGCAGGGAGGTCACTAGGCACCTGAACCCACATGTGCCAATTGAGAGAAAATAGCTGACATCCAAAACTTAAGGGAGGAAAGATTCATTTTAGCTCATAGTTTCAGAAGATCCCACGCAGTTCATTCATGGGGAGCCAGCAATCACCGATGCACATGGCAGAGGCTAATTGCAGATGGAAAACCAAGCGAGTAGGAGAAAGTGGATGTCTGGAGAGTAAGGCAAGGCCAGCACCTTCCCAGAAAGAAGCTGTAATGATGTTTCCTCTTCCTTCCTTTTTGCATCCACCCCTACCAGCAGGACCGTACCTCCTAACAGCACATGGTTCTACAGTTATCCCACTACATCCAAACACATGAGTCATTTGGAGGACATTCCAGATCCAAATTATAACACGTGGAATAATTTATATGCTAACTGCCACATCTCTCTCTTTATTTGACCAGAGGAGTCTGTTCACTATGTTATTAGGTATGAATATTGTGGTTCTGAAATTTAATTTGGTTGTTGCTGCTGAGCCTTGGCACATTAATTCCCCAGGGCACTTGCTTCCCTGTGGGCAGCTCCATGCTGTCATACCAACTGGCTTCTTCCTAAGCAACGCATAAGCTCAACTACACAAGAGTTTCCCTCTACCTGTTGAGTACTTGGCCAACACTTACTCTTCAAGTTAGTTAGAAATTCTTCTATATAATTGCACAAAAACTCATGGCCTTCCAAATTTGTGTTATGAGGTAAGATCAAAATACTTGATGAGGTCAAGTCCAGTGGCACAGATCTATAATCCAGCACTTGACAGCTGAGGCAGGAGGGTCGCGATTCGAGCCCAGGCAGGACAATTTGGTGAGTTAGCGAAAGTCTGCGTCAAAACAAAATATATTTTAAAAAATGAGCTGGGATGTAGCTCAACATGAAGATGCTTGGCTTGATTCTCGGTACTATACACACACAGAGAGTTGAATATTTACATTTTAAAGAAATACAGAAAAACACACATTCATATTCACTCATCTCAAAATACTCCAAACACAGATATCCCGTCATTCTTGGCACTTTCTGAGGCACTTTCTGAAGCCCTCTTCCGTGAGGATCTTTACCAGTTGCAGTAAAAACTACAGGGAATATTGCTGCCATCTAGCAAAAAGTCTTGCTCATAAATCCATTACGGTGTGTTTTATGTACCATGCACTGGATCTGACGGTGTGCAGAGGCTGGCTTGTCCCTAAAGTCAGAAGCATCATAGAAGATAAACATTTCAGGTAGATTCGGGACATGTTGTCAGTCAGGGTAGCAAAACTAAACCCATCATTATTTTAGATGGTCATCTTATTTTTGGTCTCATCTTGGATTGATGAAAAGTAAATAATTATGCAACTCAGAGATTAAAAAAATCAAACCTTACCTCTACCTTGGTTTAGTCACCTTATCATATTTAAATACGTCAGTAAAGTCATTTACCTAATGTCAAATGAGCAGTAATATATCTGGGTTTTGAATCTAGATTTATCTTCATCAAAGCCATTTTTTTCATCTTAGTAGGATATGCATCAGGAAAATTTCTAAATAATGGCTTGCAGTTGCAATTTTTCAGTCTATTTCTAGTAATTCCACTAAGAAACTCTTATCATAGAAGGTACTTTAGCAATTAATATATTAAAGATGTATAATTCTACTTGCTAGGAAAACCTTAGAATCACACCAGACAGTTATCTTGCTTATTATGCCTCAGATATTCATGTTCATAGGATGTAAGCGCAGGTAAATCCAGCTGGGAACTTTAGTAAGTATATTCATTTATGGCTGATTTAAACATTTTATCTGGAATAATTCAGTTCCCCTCCCTTGTCTCCCTTTACACTTTGCCTTAACTCAGGGTGAAAAATTAATTATTCATTTATGTTCCATTCATTTTTTCATAGGTGTTTTATGAAGTCAGGGAATACGTTAATTTCTATACAAGGCAGAGATAAGACCAGATATTTATAAGTTACCCAGGAGTGAAAGGATTTAGTTATTATCTTAAAATTCATCATTGAAACAAGCTGCAGCAACATTTTCACAGTATAAAACTGAAAAAGAGTAGAAATTGCTAGTTCCATTTTGTGGACATGTAAGCATCACTGTCATGTGTATATTTTCTCAATTTATTTGGAAATAACATTATAGTATAACAATGAAAAAGAGCAGACTTTTATTTTAACCTTTGAATTAAAAAATTCAGATTATGATTATACTATAATATGCAATATATGTCAAAAAATGAAATCAAGCATTGAGGAATGCTGCTGAAACCATGAACCGCTTGGCCACTTTATTTTTTTCCTGAGATTCCAGCTTCTAGTACTTGCTGAACTCAGATAGTCCCTGTGGGCTCCTCAGCAGAAACGTTCCCTGCACTTAAATGATCATTTGTACAATTTACTTCCTTGAGGCTCTACCCCTCTGATGCATTTCCTGCTCACTCTGATTCATGTATGTTGCCCTTATTCTATAAATTAAACCAAACTCTTGGACTGGGTTTTTAAAAAGGTTTTCTTCAGTAGGTGCACAGTATTGACAATTCAGACATTCTAGTGGTGAGTAGGTTTACATGTTCAACCTCCCTAAACACCCTCTCTAAATGATCTCCTACTGTCTGCTGACTTTTCAGAAGTCACTTTAGTGCGTTTGTTGTCCTTTCAGTTCAATGCTTACACATTTGTTAATATTAGGTCAAGTAGCAAAAGATGGATGTCTTCAAAATTTGAGATAACTAAAGTGTATATGTGTAATGTATATGTGTATGCATTATTTACAGAAGAATGGGTAGAATTGGAGGTCATGATGTTAAGCAAATAAGTCCATCTTAGAACTTTAAATGTTGCAATATTTCTCTTCTGTGGGTGATCTAAAATGGACTGCTGTGAAGGATCGGTAACAGGAAAGTAGATGTGGAGTTTCTCAGACGATATGGGAGCAAGGAGGAGTAGGCGAGGGAGGAGTAAGGATGAGAAGAGCCAAAAAATTGTGTGTCTGTACTGTACACCCAAGCAAACCTCAGTAGTGTGTATTACTAACATGCATTAATAAAAATAACTTTACTTACAATAATGGTGAAAATCAACGGATCTAAACTCTTAATTCTGCTATAGGATGTAACAGAGGACTTGTGTGAAGACCCCAAGGGTCAGCATTTGAAATTAGCAAGTGACACAGAACTGGGCCAGATAGCAACTACATTGAATAATAAAATACATTTGAAAATGTCTTGGCTGAGTAGAACAATTCAGACTGACAGACTAAACATCAACGTATTCCGTAACCAATCAAATAAGTAAGAATATGGTTCAATGACAATGACTGGCAAAACCCAGAATTCAATGCATTATCTTTTCATATCAAATAATATATTTTTTCAAAAATAGAAATGTAGGAGTCTGAAAAAGACATCAATAAAATGACAATACCATTTCCAGGGGAACACTGGGCACTTTTCTGTGGATCGAACTACATATCCTGCCTATTTTTTAAATTTTTGATTTTGGGACAGAGTCTTGCTAAATTGTTTCGTTGCCCCGGCTGGACTCAAAACCCCACCCTTCTTCTCGGAGCCTTCCAGAGATTGAGATCACAGGCGTGCATGCCTTTTTAAAATCTTTCAATTTGTTTTTGTTTTATAAACAATAGTACTGAACATTAGTTTCTTTAATAAGAGATGATAATATAGTTTTAAGAAGAAAACTACAATCATTATAGAAAAAGTTCTGTTTACCTTCTAAACTTCTAAAAAAGTACATTAGAATAGCCTTCAAATATGGTTTGTTGAAGTAATAAGATATTACAAATGTTTTGTAATACTTTGAATAGTATAATATTAACTGCAAAAATACATTATTATTAAATTATTGTTACTACATGTTAATATGACCTATTTATTTAATCTTCAATATTCTGGCCAAATTACATCTACCACCATTCTCACATTCTCATGTTTGTGGTGTTTTCCTGTGGATTCAAGTCAGTTTTCACAAACTGCTCATTCTCTGAAGAAGTCTCAAAACTCTCACAGGTGAGGGTAAATTTTGGTGGAAAATTGTTGAGCTCACCCTGTTTTTGAAAACATCACTTCCAGTTTTATTACCGAGTTCTCTATTGACCCATAGAATTGGATACTGAAGGAAAATAATACAAGTCCAGAAAAATTTATTCACGTGTGAACTTTATGAGTATTACTATGTTCTGAACAATTTTTTTTATAAATCAAGATAGATTACCAATAAGACTCATAGAATGAGTTGTCCTTCATTGATTTAGCTATAGTGTGGTAATTCAATTAAATACTCATAGCTCGGGTTTAGGAATAGAGCCTTCTCTGAGAATAATGATTTCTTATTTTTTCTTTCGAAGACAAATTACTTTGCGTCATGGTTTCACTGCCAGTGTTTCCTACCTGAGCTGTGTCTTCTCATTGTTTCATCATTTTTGCTTTCCTTTTTTACATGAGAAAAACTTTGCTTTTCACAAATGGTACTGATTTGCTTCTTTGTTGATCCTGCTTGTGATTTGCAAGTGTTTATAGTTGAACTTTTACCTCCTACTCCAAATCTTCTAATAGTTTAGCAATATTGATTTGAAAACATTATCCTGTCACATTTTCTTCATCTTTATCCCTTAGTGCAATTCTGCTTCTGCTTCAAAAATGCTTTTCTTATACTAGAGATAATGCAAAGTAGTTTTTAAAGCTTTTTCTTTTCGCCCAGTTTTCACAAGTCATTTACCGAGTCATTAAGATACTAGTCCTTTCTCTTGTGCTACCAGGCAGGCATTTTTGTTAATGACCAGTTTTTTTTTTTATTCACAATTAAATGTGGAGTTGTGTAATGCTTTCCCTTGGGCCTATTTTTCTACTAGTTTGATGATTAAGTTGAAGTTTATTTCCTAGCTCCTAATGGGCTTTGATCGAGTGATGTTTTGCTAGGCAAACTTTTCCATTAGTGGGGCACAACAGGTACAAAATAGTTCCAGCCCTAAGTGTGATTAGTGCTGGCAGTGTTCAGGGCTTCTGACCCGAGTGTTCTACACATTTTATGATGTTGTCAGTACCTGTCTTAGTGTTTTGTCTAATGGTGCTTGTGTGTTCCAGGCTTCTAACTGATAATAGATTTATGCCTAATGAAGAATATTGTAAAAGTTTAGACTAGAAATAGTCATTTAGTATAGGAGTAGTATAACAAGAGTATAACACAGATGTAGCACTCTGGTTGGGGCTGAATTTGTATGCTTAAACCAAAATGCATCACAGAAGAAGAGAAAGTTTGTTTCTACTTCCAACCAGATTGTCAAAATGGAAAGAGACACTAAAAAAACTTTCTAAAATACTGATATCTTTTATGTTTGGAACTAGTATATTTCAGTGATTCTCTGATTGGACCTCAGACCTGCCTTTTCGGTGCTTGTTCCTGGTGATGTTGGTCGTGTAATTTTCTGGGTTTTCACTGGCACTTTGGTATTTGGCATTTCATTACAACGTCCAAAAAAAATTTAAAATCACAAATTTAACTATTCAAGGCCATAGTCAGCAAAATGTGATAGTGAAATTAATCAGAACACAAACAACGGTGAATAGAACTTGTAAAATCTAACTAGATTTACAGTTTACAGAAAAGAATGATGCGATTTTGTTTTGCACTTCTGTTATCTTTCAACACATGGGGCTTTGTGTCCAGTGCTCAGAACACCATTTAAATAGATTAACTAGGAGAAGGTCAGGACAAAGGAATGAAGCAATCAACCTCCCAATGACAGCGGTCACTAATAAGCACCGACTTCTAAGAGGTACTTTATCAGCTTCATTCCTTCCTCCTGACAATTCTATCATTCGCATTCAGAGAGAGGGAAAGTTAGAGCTTTATGAGGCAGATACTATCATAATCCTGAGTTACTTGTTGGTAACTTGCTGACTAGTGGCAACTAGAAAGGACACAGGCAAACATTAGTTCCTAGGGAGAATGACTCCAGAATCTGGAGCAAAGGTCACACCTTCATTGGTAGAGGAAGGGGACACGTATCCATTGATTACAAGGCAAATTGATTGTAAAATTGTTCATCAAAAAATTTACATGGATGGAATAAACCCAATCTCATAATTAATTTCCATATATCCTCTGGGCAGACACTGAAAAAGGGATGTTGGCAAAGTAAATTTGACAGTAAATCAGATAAGGCCGGCTTTAAATTTACTGCTAGCTACACGAGTCCAAGATTTGGTATGACTTTATAACAGTTTAATGAAATATTAATCACACTTCTCTTATTTTTGAGGCTTCCACTTCTTTTTGTTTATACGCCTCAGGTGTCCCTTGCCCTGCCAGAGGCAGGTGAACTGCATACGTGGGACTAGGGTACAAAAGGACCTTTGGTGACACTTTTTTCTTGAGCTTCCATTATTTTTAACAGCCTCTCTTGGTTAAATAACTAATGTTCACTTGCTTTTAGGGTTTACTAAGTAGCCTAGAAAAGAAGAGGCATGAATCTGTGAAAGTCAACAAAAATATCTTCTTACAAGATTTCCTCTTATTCCATGTTAATTACACTTTCACAAACCTGAGAAAAATAAATAATCTTAAGAGTGAAAAGAGAAAGTCTAGCTCTGGGTCCTGAGAATCGATCCTGCGGCTCATTCAACCTGTGAAGATGGTCACAACTTCACATTCCCAACCACATTGTATGTTTGTTATTCACTATAATTCTTCTGTGAATGCCCTTTTAAGACTTGTAAGGATGACAAGTCAATTTGTTGAGAAAGTCCTTAGAGCTCAAATGTGGCAAATCTTTAAATCTACAAAATGACACAGATGTGGATATAGTGCAAAAGTGGCTCAGACATTTACCTTTCAGCATTAATTCATTAAAAACCTTTTTAGAAAGTGAATCAAAACGCAGCAGTTATTTATAAGTTTGGTGAAAATATTCAGAAAAGGCTGGTAATCTCTTTATTAATGAATCAAATTCTTTTTTAATGAATTAAAAATGCAACAATTATTTGTTAATTTTATATTCAAGGGGAGGAGAGGAGAAAGCAAAAAGGTATTATTTCAGTAAGTATTTTCTAGGGGTGAATTAAGACAGAGTTTCAGAGAAACAACTGTGGAGAATTGAGTATTTCACTCAGAAGTCACAGATCTTAGCACCAAAGAGGGAGGGAAGCTGGGTCATTGCCACAGCTCAGCTCCAGTTCCCACCTTACATAGGCAGGCACACTCTGGTCCAGAAACAGAGATTGGGAATTCTCTGAGACATTTTGTGAGTCACTAATTCCATGGGATCAATATTTCTGTGATGAAACACCTCATTTATATTTTAGATAATTACGTAACTTTTTATGTACTTAGGGGAGAAATCTGAAATGAACTTTGCCAAGCATCTTTAAAGCCTAAATTTTAGAATGAGTGTGTAGCTCCGTTGTAAAGTGTTAGCACATGTTGTGCTCTGGGTTCAATCTATAACAACACAACAAAAGTGAAAATACTGTAGTTGTAAATTGACAACTCTTTTAGTTAACAATTGGCAATTTTAGTTAACAATCTAAAACTGAAAAGAATGCATTCCTACCCTTGTGAAATTTTAGTTCTTTAAAATTTTTCTGCTTAAAGTCGCCTGTAAGTTAGACATATCATTTTTCCTTTCATCGAGGATACTACCAAGCTCATTATCTGTCTTTCAGTTACTTTTTCTAGGACCATTCATGTCATGTATTTAGGTTTTTCCTCTTTGATAGGCAGATGCTATTCTTCAAAATAATTTAGAAGTATCAGTGCTATGTAAATATCAAATACAGTTTTAAAAACATGTTTTAGGGGTTGTAGGAATAATGCAGCATTTAGGGCATTTGTCTAGCAAGCGCAAGGCCCTGAATTGAACTTCTCAGTTCCACATGAATAGAGTGTGTTGGCCCATGCCTGTAATTTCAGCTCTCAGGGATCTGAGGCAGGAGGATTGCTGCGAGTTCGAGGCCAGCCTGGACTGCAGAGTGAGACTGTGTCCCAAAACACCTGTATGTTTGTATACTAAAGACATGGTAGATTTAAAAAAATGTTGTAAATGTTATGGGATTTTATTTTCCCAGATAGGCATATCTCAAAGTGGTTCCTTGTCGTCAATTCCTAAGTTTTATTCCCATCAAGGAAGCCTTGCACATAGGTTTGAAGTTCCGTGAAATTAAGGTAGGTTGTGAGGTCTTAATGTATTTTCTTTCTACATTAGTTTCTCATGCATCTGTTGTGCCCAGAGGACTCCAAACTTTTTTTCTTACTTACTAGAGGATTTTGTCTTTTCTGCACATGAACACTCATGGTGCAAGGGGAATTTACTGAGAAGATAATGCTTCCAACTAGACTCGAGGCAAGCGGAGAGGATGGGATGATATTTAAGAAACAAAATAAAAAACAAAACTCATCGGCATTATTTTTGGTACATCCTCAAGTAACTCAGGGAGGTTGAGACCCATGCTTATTAAATTTTAGAATTTTATATCACTCTTTAAAGTCATGGGGGCTTTTGGGCAAAGTGGAAAGTTCGAATTTGGCCTAAGACTTAGGTTAATCATATTTTCTCACAGATTTAATTACCCAGTTTTAATTAGAGAAATACTAACATCAAGTTGGCAGGTGGTTCAGCTGGAACCACTTAGTAATTCAGCAGATAAAATGGCCCCCAAAGTCAAGCATACAGACATGAATGAAAAAAAGTTAAAATACTTTGGGAAAGTTGAACCATAGTGCCGATGACTTCTTTTTTTGCTGTAAACATTTCAGTGCACTTGTATTTGTGTCCACATATTTGTTAGCGTTTATGGCATATATCTATATATATCCATATCTATATCTATAGCTAAATATCTATATGTATATAGTTTAAATTGTCAAAGTTACTTTAATAGTTTTAAAGGTGTCAGTATTTAGCTTTGAAAATAGTTTTATTTAATGCTTAGAGTTGATAATGATGATCAGAGTGCATTTTGTGTAGAAGAAAAAATCTCAAAATGTAACTTTACATTTTCACAATTGTATTAGTATTATAGTTAGTATTTTGTTTTAAAAATCTTAATTTAACATCTGCACTAGAAAACTGTCTAGTTTGTAATATACTCCATACCATATAATTACCATAATTATAAATTCATTTTGCTCTTAATTCTTTTTTGTCTTTCTCTAAATAACTATATGCCCAAAATTTTGATGTCGCCTCTCAATAGCACTAATTTTTTTTAGTAGAACAGGTGAAATGAGGAAATAAAATCATGACGAGAAAGGACTGATGGGCCTGTGTTGTGATGAAGATCACTTCCGATTGTGCTCCAATGGTTACATAAGAGATGAGTGATACTGATCATAGAAAGGAAGGAATTTAATATGATTCTATCATTCCCACCAACTGTTCGTGTCCTTGAAGCTACTTCTGTGACTCTGCTATTCATCCACAATTTTCCTGACAGGTAAAGCATAACACAAGTGAATGCAGCTGTTTATTAATATCCATACTTAAATATATAGAGAAAAAATTCCTGTATGGCAAATTTTCCTATACAATACCACAAAATATGAAAGTGATAGAAAAATATGAGGAACATTTCGCAATCTTGAAGTGAGAAAATTTTCAAATCAAGTCAAGATACACTGAAAATTCTAAAAGCCAATTAAAAGATCCTAACGGTCAAAATAAAACCCAAAACAGGAATTGCACTTAAAATCTAAACACATACACACAGGTCAAAATTCATGTCAAGTGTGAAAGTCTGACAGATCATATTACTTGCATGTCTATGAGGAATAAAAGACATAATACTTTCTTTTTATACTCATACAACATATGAAAACCAATATGTAAAGCCTACCTAATGAAATTATTATTTGAGACCGAAAGATGATCAAAAATTCATTATTCCAGAAGTCATGTCGAGATAACTTGGCAATTCTTTTTGGTGTCTTCAAAATTTCAGATTCCTGAGGCTGAGGTTTGGTTTGGATTGGTTCGGTTGTCATTGTTTTTTTTTTTTTTTTTTTTTGGTCTTTTTTTCTGAGCTTACACTGGAAAAGAGCCTAACAAAAACGCATCTTTTGAAATTCGTAAAGCGGAATGCACATATCCTTTCATTCTTTTTGAAGTTTTTATTTTTCCTTCCAAATGTCAGGAGCTTGAAGCTTGAAAATAGCTCACAAAACTAACCCCTACTCAGGAAATTGAGGGATTTAACAGTAACATTACTGAGTGTTTTAGTAAATGAGTATGTAAATGAATATGAGAGGTAGGTGCTCCCACAGCTCTGATAGAATATCAGCTACTAGTTCAGAAGCTCAGACCTGAAAATAAAATAAAAACATGTCAGTTAGATGAAGATAATGACTCATATCATGCGCAGATGAAATTTTCTTTCTCAAACGAGATTGGCATCCCATATACCAATTGAACCAAGAAAAATTCGAACACTGATACAGCTCTATTTTTAAATCCATTGACTTTAAAATGTACAGCGTGAGTCAGAATAACTGGCGCTTTGTCCTTGCAGTGTTTCAGGCAGAAGCCTCTGCAGATAGAAGAATAAATTTGTCTTGTGTCAGGTCCCATTTCCTGTCTACTCCGGGGTTTTAAGTACTTCTTATAACTCATGAAAAAAGTTAAAGAACATTTCATCGAATGATATTTTTGCGCCAACATTTTGTGAACATAGTCATATTTCCCATGAATATTTGTGTTGAATACTTTTTATGTTTTGCAGTTATGTATCAAGAAACAGTAGTTGGAGCTGTCAGAAGAGAGAATTTTTCTACCATCTGTAGTAAAGGAAAGGGTGAAGAACTGAGGCTCTCTTATTAGCCAACTGACCTCTTGGCCAAAAAATTAAAAATAGCTCCGTTAAAAACCATTCTATATCATAAGCATTTCATTTATTTCACTTGTATTTTGACTTTTTGATAATAGCCACTCCAACATGAGGTAATATTTATTATATTTATTGTGGTCTGATCCTAAACTTCGTTTTGTTTTTAATTGCCAAATAACAATTGTATGTATTATATTTATGGGGCATGATGTGATGATTTGATACACATGTGCATTGTGTAATTAACAAATCAGGTCAATCAATTTTAGTTTGCTTTTCTTCAGTATGGTGATGATCACCTTTTCATATGCCTGCTGACCAGTTTTAAGAATTTTTTGGGAAAAATATCTACACTTCTTTTTTAACTACTTCTTTCTGATAAGGCTTAAAATCAACAATTTAACAGCACGATGGAAGGAACATAGACCATGACCAAGTGGGATGTATCTCTGGTAGGCAAAGAAGGCTCAATATACCCTATTTATTAAGTGACAGACCCTATTAATAGAAATAAAGCTTTAATCGTGTGATCATATAAATCGTCTCAATAGATACTGCAAAAAATATTGGGGCAACTCTACATTTATTTTCCTGAATAAAAATTTTGAAAAATTAAGTATAGGGAACTTATTTCAAGACAGTTAAGACTGTATAGCACAACCTTACAGCCAGCACAGTTCCAGACGGCAAAGCTGAAGGCTTTTCCTCCGTGATGCGTCATGTCACAAGGACACCACTTTCATGATTTCTACACAACATAATACTGAAATCCATGTCCAGAACAGCAGGGAGGCAAAATAAAACAAAACAACCCCCCAAAACATAGAAGGCATCTGGATTGGAAAAGAAGAAATCAAATCAGCTCTATTGTGTAGTAGGTGTTTGTAGACACAGAAAACTTTATGACTCCACAAATAAAACATTACAACTAATAAGTTAATTCAGTAATATTGTAGAATATGAAGTCTACATACAGAAATTAGTAACTCTTTTACACTACCAATGAACTATCCAACACAATTTAAGAAAATAATCATATTTAGAATAAAATTAATAAAGAATTGAACAGAAGTCATTTTACAAAGGTGAAAGATAAATCAGTGAACTCAAAATTATAAGGATTGATGAAAATTAATAAAATTTAAGTTGAAAAGACACAAATAAATTGAAATTTATTATGTGTCCATTGATTGGAAGAATGAATGTTGTCAAAATGTTCATGGTACCAAGCTGGGTGTGGTGGTACAGGTGTGTAATCCCTGAAGTTGGGAAGCTGAAGCAGGAGGATTGCTGTGGGTTCAAGGACATCACAGACTGCATAGTGACTTCAGGACCAGCCTGGACGACAGAGCAAGGCCCTGCCTCAAAAAAAGGAAAAAAAAAAGCTTATGTCACCCAAAGCATCCTACAGACTGAATGCAATTCTTATCAAAATAAAAATGGCATTTCTTTGTAGAAATGGGAAAAATACTGTAAAATTCGTGGGAAGTTACAAAAGACCTTGTCTTAGTTACTTATTCATTGCTGGGACAGAATACCTGACATCCATAACTTAAGGGAGGAAAGATTTATTTTAGCTCACAATTTCAGAAGAGTTCGCGGAGTCCGCTCATGGGCGGCTGGCAAGGGCAAAGGCACATGAGAAAGGCTGGAGAGCTGCTCAGGGCAGTGCACGCAGAACAAGGGAACAAGGAAGGGGTTGATCTCTGGATGCTAAGGAGAGGCCGGATCTTTCTCGGGAAGAAGTTCCAGCGAGGTTTCTTCTTCCCTCCTTTATTTAGTCCAAGCTGCCAGCTGGGCCCCCCACACGCTGGGTTGGTGCTCCTTCCTTGCCTTGCGATAGCACACGGCTTCCCAGTTGTCCCACTGCATCCCCGAACATGAGGCTTTTGGGGGCCACTCCAGATCCAAGCCATAGCAGACTCCAAATGATTGAAACAGGTCTTGCACAAAAATAAAAAAGCTGGGAAAAATAAAAATACACATAATTTCTTGTCAGTTGGTTTTAATGCAGTATGACTTTATGTTTTGCTAGACTAGCTTTGGCTTTATTTACTTAAGATTTTATGACTGTGCTCATGAAGGTTACAGATGTCTTCTTCTGATACATTTGCGTGCTTAGCAGCAGGTTTACTCTGGCAATGCAACAAGTTCAAAAGTTTACTCTGTTATCTACTAATTCTTTCCTTTAACTTGTTAGATTTTTAAATGGGAAATTTTTATCCTTGATTTTAAGCCTTTCTCCTTGTAAGATTGACAATTGAATATATTAATTTCCCTCTAAACACTCCACCAAGCACATTACGTATAATTTGAGAGAGTGCATTTTATTTATTCACTTCAAAATATTTTTAATTTTCCTTTGCTATTTTTAAACAATCTGTTAATTAGAAAATGTCAATAAATAAGTCGGAACGCTCCATGAGTTAAGAAGTGGGCAATGCGCGGCCAGCACTGGTCATCACATCACCTGAGCATCCAAACTAAAATCTGCAGGATACCGAAACGTAAAAATACCAGAAAGAAAAATTATATTTATTCACTTAAAATATTAAATAAGAAACAAGTTTTCTTCCCTTTAAGATAGAGACTGTGGTTGAAAAAAAAAAGAGAGAAATGTTTTGGCTAATTTTGAGTGTCAATTTGGTGATGTTGGGGACACCCAGAAAGCAGGTAGATTGATTTTTCGTTTTCTCCCATGCGTTTGTGGTGCAGAGTGATTGCATTAAACCTGGGGGTTAGTGTGCGTCCTAGCCCTTTTCACTTCCTTTTCCTCTCCCCGCCTTGGCCTGTTCTTGTCCTCAAGACATCGTGCTCCCTTCTCCCCATGTATCTTCCTGTTTTATTTTGCTTTTTGGCCTGATTTCACCTCGGGTCTGCCATTTTCGAGAGACCATGCAATGCCACTTTCGGTTCTTTTATTTTACACGGTTTCACCATTCGGAAGTGAGGGGAACACGCAACATGCACGTTTGGCTGTGTCATGGCTGAACGTTTCCCTCATAGTCTGCACCGACTTTGAGGACCCTTGGTTCACCATGACAAACAGAAGGGGAAGAAGGAGAAACTAAGATTTCTTCAACGCAGTTAAGTGCTCTGAGTCTGTCCCCACACTCCACACGCCCAGCATCCCTTTGAAGCAGGTGGTTCTGTGTCCTTCCAGAGCTGGCCGGAAGGAGGGTAAGTGGCTCTGTGGTTGAGCTGTGATTCACAATGCGGTCCAGTCCTCTTTTCCCACCACGATGCTGCAGTATGACTCTTAAAAGTTGTTCCAATTTGTTGAACACCTGGCAGTAATTCTCAATAATTACTCTGCCTGGTGACAAAATTCTGTGTTAAATTTGTTAACCTTTGTCAGAAGTCCTTGTGAATATTAACATAGATGATTTTGTTATAAAACACTTTCAAAATGTAAGTAATTCTTGAAATCCTTCTGGAACAGATTCTGTGCAACAGATCCTTCACTAGTCTGTTTAAAGTATCAACAGGACTTACTAGAGAGGACATTTGTAGATGAGCCCATATAATTTATGTCACCTATTGTCATTAAATGTCATCAACAAGAACGTGTAAGAAGGGTCATTAGACTAGGCATTGAAAACTAAGATGACATCTAGCTTTTCCCATTAGTGGGACATATGATGTCAAGTACTTCCTTAAACTCGTGTGCTGCCTTGTTAGTAAGTCGAGAATAGATAAATAGCCATGATTAGGTAGAAAGATAATCCTCACAATCTTAAGCCTGGTAGAGGTCACTTCTGACTTCTGATCTCTATAAGATGATATATTTGTGTTTTGTAAAGTCACTAAACTTATGAAAATGTTTGTATCAAAAAATAGAAGTTAATATTGTGCAAAGGTGAAAGGCTCACAATATTTGCCTTTTTGGAGTTTCCAATTTGGCATAGAAAATGAGCTGGTGATAAGTGGAATTCATATGTGACAGAGTTTAACGAATGTGTAAAAGAAGGTTATTTAGTATCTGCTGAACTCAATTTATCAACTAGAACACTCAGAGAAAGAGAGGCTACAAAAACATGCTTTTCTTCAGTGTGCTTCTGGTATAGAGTAACTATCAAAGCCAACATGAATAATCATACTTGCATAGCAATAAGATGCACCTTTCTAACTGGTGGAGTTGTGTGGCCACAACATGGTAATTATGTCAGTGATGATGGCAAGTGGCACTTGGGTCAGTGACAGTGGATATCAAAGAACTCAGGAGATATTTGTGATATTAAATTAGCCCGATATGATGTGAGGGGGATACAATGTGTTAAGAAGCATCCTACTTAGTGTAGCATGCTGGTAGAACCGCTGCACCCACTTTGTTCAATGCTTGCAAGTTTCCAAGTACTATCTTTATGATTTTCTATGGATTCGGTTATACGATATCACAGAAAACTCAACATAAATTTGTTAAGAGTCTCTGCAATTTTTTGTGTATGGAACCCTGAATATCAGTGCTGAAGTAAATTCGCAGTCACACAGCCAAGAAGTGGAGCATCAGAGTTTGAATTTAGGAATCTTTACAACTGTGAATGTTATCACTTGACTAGCACTGAGGAAGTCTCCAGAGACATCGTAGGAGCCGTGCGCATGCAACCAAGCAGACGGAAAGCACAGATAATCGGACTTAAGAGAGAGTGGCTGTTGACTTTCTTTTTTTTTTCCCATTAAGTTAGAGGTAAGGAAAAACTAGGGGTGGGTGACTTCCTGGGTTGTTAGGATAAGTGAACACATCAAGGAAGTGTTCTCTCTGGAGAACAAGCAGTAAGCACCCATGAGCAAACCTCATGTTTTCTGTCTTAGGGTCAGTCCAGGATATAGTCCTCCGATCTGTCATGATGTTCCAGTGTCAACCAAATCTTTTATTTCTTAGTAGAAATTAGGGTCTTCAAAGTCCACAGGAGCAAATGACCTCAACTAGCATGAACCCTCTTTTGCATTCCTGAAGCCGTTGATGATTTGCAACGTACATATAAACAAACCTACAGAAATCACGAACTCCCAATCCAGTCACAACTGTCCTGTTAGGAAATGAGAGACTTGCTCTACATGTCCAGGATGGTGTCACTGGCCACTAGTCACGAACAATTGTCATCACACTGTAGATGAAAACTGCATAAAGGTCTGTGCAGAGTTCTGTGGGAGTTCTGAGGATTTGACATTAAATATATATGAATTTTTTAAATGCAGAAAATAAATTAGTACTAATGGTTTTAATTTTTACACCCAGTCATCCTTCCTATTTCAATATGTAACTTTAATTTTCCAACAATAATAGTCCTTTCATAATACAGTTTGTAAAAGTAAGGATGTTTGCCTTAACAAATGAGAACAATTAGCTACACTTCCTTCCATAGATTAGCTACTTCTGTAGCCAATGACCCACATTAAGATATTATTCAAAATTAATCTATATGAATTTCTCTAACATTAATATTAAGTCTTAGATCTCTGAAAACTAAACAGCTTCCATTTGATTGTATCCCATAATAAGTTATATCAAACATTTTTACCCACCAAGAAAATCATTTTAAACTGTACATGATAGCTCTCAAGGTTTCCTGTGAATTGATTCTGAACACTTTTGAGTTAAATCAAACCCCTCTTGCAGAGAGACTTATTAAAGTTTATCATCAACTAGCAGTTGGACTAGCAGGAATCGGATGCAAATAACTTTCATGATTTACAACTTACCCATTAGTATCTCAACAGGGTAAACTGAACTTCTATATGCCAGCTAGCTTGAAGTCACTTGCCTTGGGCTAGCAATTATCCATTTGCCAGGGCTTGAGTGTTTACCATGAATGGAACATGTTGTAAGATTGATGGAGACCATAAAAATAGTTATAATTTTAATAGAAAAAATCACAAACTTTACTTTCCTAAGCCTACCTACTCAATTGTAAGACTTCTTTGCCTCACTGTAGACAATTTTTAATAGTGTGTTTAAAACACAATGTATCCTATAAAGGGGGTTTAACAGCCTCAGAGGTGAAGAGTATAAGTATATAAAAGATTTTATCCCTCTTGCTTCATTGCTAATCAAAGGATTGGCTTGGCTTTCTTTAAGAAGTTATGTCCCTTAAAAGAAAACTAGGGCAAAACCGTGGGATTTGAATATGATGCTGGCATTCATAGCACACTATTTTAAACATATCCACGAGGTAAGATAATCAAGTTAAGCTTACATCTGCCTCTTAAACATTTAAATTTCCACTTGATTCTGCAAATCAAAATTATAGAACATCAAGTTATAGAATGCCAGAGTTGCATCAGAAACCTGCAGGAAGTGGTTCCTATATTTCAAAACAAAGAGAAAAGTTTGTGTTGTTTGCATGCTGTTCCTCCGAGGAACTGCAAAGTAAATTGACAATGATTTCTTTTATAGAGAAAATTTTAAATCAATCTATCATTTGATAAACTGAAAGATGGCTTCTAACTGTGAGAAGCAGTTGCTCTAACGTGCTTCGTGCCCAGACAGGATGCAAAAATTTCCCTCTAACTCTAAGACTTACTTACTTGTAGGCTTGGCTGCAGAAATAAAAAAAATATATATATATATTACTTTTTTGGAATGAAAACTATCTAAGAAATCTGGTTCTTCTAATAGCGCTTTCAAGTTTCCTAAGGCCAGGTTTTGAGGACCTGTTCCCTTGTTTACAGGATGGGCTAATCTAAGAAGAGTTTAAGGGGAACTCTCCCTAGGAGGTGCTGAGAGGTAGCAGCGGGAGGGACAGAGGTGAACATAAAGGAAGAAAAGTCATCTACATACTCAGCAGGTATTTGGTCATTTATATATTCATCTGTTTCCAGTTCTCAACTTGATAAGAGTGTGTCCATTTCATGGTGCCGTGCAGAGAAAATGAAGTGTGTAAGGTCATTCAATAAAGATTAAATTAAAAACATACTCCTATTGCACCCCCAGGGTCCATTAGCCTTGATGAGTGTACAAATACGTTCTTTGTGTTATGTGCTCCATCCTGAAAGACACCGTGTGCTTCGCTCATTATAAATGTGCACCTGAAAAGATTGAACATTATCCCCTCTTTTTTTAACTGACCTGTGGCCACCGCTGGGTTCATTAGTGCAGAACATCTTTTCCACTGGCTGAGTCTGCCCTATTGTTTGCCTCGGCCAGGGTCAAGTCAAGGGCACCCAGCCTAGATTGGACTCATTTGTCAGAGGGTCTAGCAACAAAGCTGATTTCAGCAGAGACGGGGTGAATTTCATGGGGCTGGAACACAACCTTTGACACCAAGTGCCCAGGGCTGCTCCGAGTTGCGCAGATGGCCTGCCACCCTTAGGCGTCGAGGAACAAAGAATCGGTGAATTATAACAAAAATAAAGTTTCCACCGTCAGCATATATTTTAAGTGTTTAAATTATTTGCTGGGATTTTTTTTGACAGTCTAAAATTGCATCTTGAGCACTTGTGATAATCGCGGTGCTTTTTAGACTATGAAGGAAAAAAACAATTCAGTTGGGGGCTTATTGCTTAACTGGTGTAACGGTGCAAAGTGTAGCAATTTAGGGAGGAGTGCAGGTTTTCCATGGTCAGCAGGAGCCGGCATGAACAATGGGTCGTGCTGAGGTAGCATGTGGAAAATGACTTTAATACACTATATAGAATGGCTTATTGCCTTGGTCAATAGGCTGCAGTGAAGATGGTGTATTCAGCCACTTGGGAAGGTTAAACCTGTCAGGGAACACCGTGACTGATATGCCGGGGCTGCTTATGAGGTCTCTAATGGAAAAACCTGACAAGCAAAGTTATAAAGGTTACACTTGACACATACTTCAGCATTATGCCTTATATTAATCCATTTTTTTAAAGGTAGGGTACTTTATATTTGTTAGAAATTGATGCCACAATAGTATTAACACTCCAGAGGAAACATTGAAACTTTGCAGTCAAGTGAGAGACGGGGTAGGATGAGTTCCTTGCTTGGGAAGGACTCCGGGGGAAAGATGCCCGCGACCTATTTTCTCCCTCTCCCAGTAAATAATCTGGTATATTAGGATACTTTATTACCGTCATGTGGAAGCCAGAATTTGAAAAACGTCTTCACGATGTTTGCCGTTTCTATTTCAGGGAATATTTATTGTAATGACATTATAATACATTCTGGAAAAATGCTAAAAGAACAGTGAATTTACGTAGGATAGTTTTTGTTGTACCTCACATTGGAAAAAGAAAAAAAAAATCACAGGATAAAATTCTACCTTTGCGCTGAAATTTGGGGTTGCTTAAAAGTTGAATATAGATGGGTGACCTGATGTTCTCAAAATGATATCCCCAGGATTCTACTTCTAAGTCGTTACAGCGATTGGCTATCCTGAGAGTCCTTACCCATCATGGGTAGACATTCTGTAGGTAAACGTGAGTGTAATTGGACTGTGGGTTTTAGTAGACTAAAAGATTGAATGCCGTGAACAATTAAAAAATTTATGAAAGTGCTAATACTGCCTGAATGTAATCTGTTTTCTTCTCTTAAGCTATAAATCAAACATTTGATTATGTCTCTTAATTCCATATTAAAATCAGAGATTGATAGTCAACCATGCTATTCAAAGCCACTTAGGACTCTTATCTACTATACTATTAAAATACTGTGAAAACTTCAAAAGTTCATAATTTAAAATAGAATATGTAGAAGACTGTGAAACAGAATATTTTACATTGCTTCTGTCTTTCTGTGCTTCTCAATTCAACGGAAATTGTAGGGACAGTTTTGTTTTTATTTTCCTCATTTTTACAAGAATTGACTGAGAAAATGTCGGGCTGACAGTACCAATCATGAAGCTCCTTGTATTATATTTTCTTATGAGAAATTTCCTGAAAATTTTCTTTATGTATTTTTGCAAAATGCTGATATTTTTACCTGAGAAAAAACTATAAATGAGCATCAGATTTCAAGCAATTTCTTGACATCTAGGCATAGAATGATAGGTAGAATTTGTAGTACAAATGCAGCTCAATAACATAGCAATCTTAAGTACCTAAAAGTTCAAGACAAATTGTTCCTGGTACCTATTCTTATGAACATAAAGTTACTAAATATATCTAAAGAGGCAAATAATAACCAGTGAAACACTGATTTTTCTGATTTTTAAAAATAAAGATATGCCTTTACAATCTTGCAACAGATATTCTTCACTGTACACTATCGATGGCCTGTCACATGCATACGTATGTACATACATATGTTATATTTTATGACTATATATGTGTCTGCATATGTGTATGTTTTCTAGTTAGATAGAATTAAAGTTATAATCTGGTACTTTATAAAGTTGAGAACTATGTCTACTTTATACTATCGACTGGCTAAATTGTGATTCAGTTGTTTAAAGATATTAGAAAGAAGCTAGACTTGCTTGACTTGTCTTGGTTATAATAAAAATGTGTATAAATTATCTTTCCCTTTTTGTTGAAGATGTAGCACATTTTTAATTTTGAATATTCTCCTGATCAAATTCATATTAGTAGAAATCGAAGGAGGTATTTACATTTTATATAGTCTTTTAAGATTATGTCAACAATCCATAAAATTAATAAAACTAGCAATTTTGAGATACATTTTGTTTTTCAAATAGTGTCTATTTTTATAAAATACTTATAACTGAAAATTTAAAGCAATGAATGTGCTCATTATTTGCATATTACACGATCATGTTTGGATATATTAACTTCTTTCAGTGTATTTCCTTTCTGCAAACTATAGATGCATGCACTTCAAAAATTATTGGGATTTCAGTGCAGACAGGAAAAATAGTTACATAAAATGAGATAAGTTGGTATCATTTCAGAAAAAAGTAACAGTGCAGAAGAACAAAAAGACCATTATTGTAAGTTAAAATAAGCTGAAGGCTGAGTGGGATCTCAACACCACTGTACCTCCAGCCAGAAATCCTCTTCCTGGACACCTGGATACAAAGTGCATCCTTCCATATTCTTTTACAGACAATGGAGATTGATTTCACTGCTGACATTTCAGCCACAATATTTCCCCTAAACCCAGTAAAATGAGATCAGTACACATATGGTACTTGGTGCGTTCTAAACACTTATGTGTACGATTTTGTGGTACACGCCAAAGATGAATCATGTGTATGCGGAGGATTTCTCAGTCTCTGGAAGCTCATGTTTGTTCCATTTGAACTAAAACATACTAATGTTCAATGAGAAGTTTTCTCACACCTTAAAGTTCAATGAGTGGGAAGACAAATTTGTGAAAACTCTTCCAACCCTCCAGCCATTTGGTAACAAACAACTACTGGAGTTAAACTACTGAATTATCATGGTTAAAAAAATCATGTGAGTAAAACGTTAAAATGGAAAGGATTAATATTTAACATGGTTCATGCTGTATCTGAGACTGAAAAATATTGTCCCACACGACTACGGACCGTTTTACTGCTCTCGTGTTATTTTTATCACTTGTTTGTGTAGCTACACGTAACACGTGAAGTCTTTTTGTTTCTCAACAGGAAATTGAGGCAAAATAATGCAGCATAACTAGACTGCGTGGCTGCAGGTGATGGTCACGTGGTACCTGAACTTCTAATTAAGTGGGAATAAGGGCTTTTGAGTTAGCAGTAGAAAAGAAGTTGGTTCTGCCAGGTCACGTCTCGTGAACTGAAAGGGTAAGATTAGGAAGACATCCATTGCGATTAAGCAGCGGTTTTAACAGAGGTCCCAATTGAGCAGATAAAGAAGGCGTCTTGCTGTCTGAGTTCGCCCAGGGAGAAAGAGCCTGTGCTTCAAATGTCCTTTCTGCCTCTTTTACAGATTACCGTAAAACTTTATTCTCACCAGTTATTCTGAATATGAAATTTTCCTAAGAATGCTTTTTGGTAAATCAGGATTATGTGATTAAGATTTCACAAAGCTCAAGTGGAATTAATTTCTAGAAGACACTATCCCGTTTCCCCTGATTCAGCATTTTGTTCGTGATACTTTGTAATCATGGCAGCCTACGGGAAGTTTTCACCAGCCAGGGTTCACTCTATTTTTAGGTTATTATTATGATAATATGTGTGATACATTGGAAGAAGTGAAGCAAAATAGTGATGGGGAAATGTAATTTAATATTCATAAAGGTAAGTTTTATAAAATCCCGGGTTTGGCTAATTTTGTTTCAGAGTACAAAAGAGGCTCCCATATGGACAATGGATTCATTTTGGTTCACTCTTCTGGCATCTTAAACATCACTTTACAAACAAAACTGTGCATTTTTTGTAAATAGCTCTTCACATAGGCCTGAAAAAAACTGAATATATTATTCTGAGAAGAATTTGTACTGTTGTCAAATTGCTCCAAAACAAATATTGTGGAGATTTTCTCTTAAATTGAGTATGAAGGATAATCAATTTTGCATAAACTTCCCAAGAAACACATTGCTTACAGAGAAAAAGAGAAAGTATATCATTATAATTTTTTATTTATAAGTCACTCAAAATAAGTAAGACTAGTAAATATATGAACCCTCAATAAAGCTTTTCCACCCTCAGCAAAGTAGAGATGCAATCTGTTCAAGTACAAAAGTCTCAATCATCCAATGTTAAACAAAACTCTTCCTCTGCAATCAAAAGGCTTTTATTAAATATTTGCATACCATCATGAAATTGCTGCTTTATTTAAGTGAAGCCAGTATGTTCTGAAAGAAAATCTCAGAATTGAGACGTGACGAGCACTATGTTAGGGAAAAGAGAAGAAAATCACCATGCTTAAATTAATCCACTGTATTTTGAAACCAAATAAAAATCTGTTTTTATATCTTGATTATAATTGAGTCGAATTACGACCTCCTTGAAAATTACATGATATATGTTACATATGCCCCGTGACCTTTTTGATCTTTGGTGGACGTGGCATTTTGACCTTGTTTCTGAACACAGGGCATCTGTGTTAACTGAAGGATGAGGTTGCTGAGCTAACAGCAGAGTTTCAGTGTTTTATTTTAACAGTTCAATAATAATAAGGTGAAGTGTAACACTCCTGAGAGAGAATCCAATAGTTTTATTACATTTTTGTGTTATTAAGTCCTCTTAAGGTAATTGTTTGCAGAACTAGTATATGAACTTTGTAGAACATCTAGAGTGAACATATTTCTGCTGGTGATAACTCTTGCTCAGTTATTTCACATTGTTTAATTTTCTTTAAGTTTATTATATTTGAAGCCATGTGTAGATTTTGTTTAAAGTATGTTTTTGTCCATATGCATAGTATATTTTTTCTTATTAAGAATAACAGGATCTACTGTATAATTCTTGTTCTAAAACAACGATATTAAGTTTTTTAATGGTGTTCATATATGGATGCTATTTTGTTAGTTGTGTGGCATTTCATATGTAAAGACATATTTAAGATATATTATGTGATAGGTACTCTTCTAATGATATATTTCCACTAGAAGATGTATTAATGTTAAAGCTTCTTTAGGCAAGAAAAAAGATTTAGATAAATTTTAAAAGAAAAAATCAATATGCTCTTCTACAACATGCATACATAAAACATCAAATTGTTTTATTTCTAAATAGTGATGTGTGAAAAGGTTTTTGTTTTTCCAAAACTGCTAGGAGTTCAGAAGTCTTTAAATAGCATTTTTTTTTCTAAATATTATCCTATAAGTGAGAATTTGATTTTACTTCCTGGTATCTAATTAGGTCTGCTGAAGATTTTATAAATGTTATGATTCATGATGATCTGCTTTGGAAATCTATTTTGTCTAGCTGAATAAGTAATATATTAAGAAATTTTGAACAGAAAACAATAAAAAAGTTAAATTTTTATTATGAATCATTATACATTGAATAACTTTTTTATTTAACTAAAATCTTAATAAGCAATTTTCCATATGTGACATTTTAAGGAGCATTTTTTTTCATGGACAACTTCTATACTTAACAAATTTACTGTAAATTTTTTAATTGACAAAACTGAAAAATCTAACTTCATAGTTATTTTTGAAAATACAAAATTCATTGATGTGTAGTTTACCTGAAATAAAAAAAAAATGGATTTAAGTTTGCTGCTTGATGAGTTGTGATGTATAAATGTTGTTGAGTTTCTAGTTCTTAATAGCCAGAGGGCAAGTCCAATCTGAGTCACAGTGTAGTAGCCAAAATCTAAAATCCCAAGAATTTAATGCTCTACCTTAAGCAAAGCATTACACCCTTGTTCTTCAACTCTGCCCTAGATATGGGTACAATACTGAAGCTGCCCAATTTCTGGTAGTACCTTTTGTTGTGCAGAATCACCATCAATCTAAGTACAATGTTTTCTTTCTCTACCAACTGAGCGCAGTAATTTCCCTGTAGGCCACGGGTGCAGGCAGTGTACTAGGACTAGGACCATGGCCATCTGGATCTCTTTGTTGTGTAATTCATGCTTTCAGTCTGTGTGGGCTTATCCTTTTCTAAGCAACTTCCATATGACGGTGGAGTGCTGCTTTATATGCCCAAACTCTGTGATTTGGTGGGTTAAATAATATCGGGTTCATGATGGAGAAGTTAGGTGTGATGGTAACTCGGTAACTCACAGTTACTGGGTTCAGTTAGACCCAGCCATGAACACAAAGCTTTCTTGGAAAGAGAACAGTTAGCTACAGAGAATGGCAGGGTTGTCTCCAAGCTCCTAGGAGCAGTAGAATTTACCTGTGTGCATCGGTGAAAGGCTTCTAACAGATGCCCCGTCCTTGTCACTCCAGGCACCATAGGATGTGCTGGATGACAGGAAATAAGTGGAAGAACAGCAGGCACAACCTACTGGACCCGACTGCCTCGTGTGCTAAGTCCCACTTAAAACCAGCAACTGTTCATATTATTCAGTAAATAGACTGTACTAGCTTGCTCACATGGTGAATTTGTGGTCTGCAAATACAAAGACAAAAAACCCAGAACGAAAGCACCTTAACCCAATCGCATTGCAAAATTTATCATACCATTCATACAATTTTGAATTTATGAGTTGATTAACTCCATTAGGAAATTAAAGTAAAATGTTCTGCTAAGTACATTCTGATTTGCTACCAGAGCATGCAAGCCATTTTTACAAACTTCTCAAATATGACCCTTAGATTCTTGTGCTAGGGTATATAAATAAAATCTTTAACCAGCTGTTTATAGTACCAATGGCCTAGCTTCAAGAGCAATATTCATATGTACTCTAGTTAGTTGTATTTTGTTGTTTTTCAATTTGATGTCAATTAATCTTTGAGGATTTTCTTTAGAGCATAAACTAAGCAGTTATTTTATTAAAATATATCTATGATTTGGAAATCATTAGGAAACATATATTAAAATCAAATGACATCTTTCACTTAGAGAAGGCAGAAAAAAATTGAGATGTAATTTTTGTTTTTGTAAACGTGGAGCTACATGTATACAAGGATTGAATGCCACTGCTGGCCCCATAAAATTCACTTCGATTGTATGGTAGGTGAACATATGTCCTGACATAAAATCTAGGCAAACATGTATAGGAAGATAGCAAGGAAGATTATTTTAAACAGTTGGTTTTAGAAAATCTAAGTCTTCCATTCATTTAGATTGTAAATAAAATGATTTCTTTGTGGTATAGAGGACGAAGCTATGGGACTTCTGTTAAACTCTAGTCCAGCACAATTTTTTAATATTTTGTTTTGAGACAGGGTCTTACTCAATTACTATGTTGCCCAGGCTGGCCTCAAACTTGTGATTCCGTTGTCTCAGCCTCACAAAATGCTGAGATTAGCGTCTTGGGCTGTCAGGGATGTTCTAAGAAAAGATTCTTGGACGTCTATGGACTTACTTCAATGGCTCCTAATCTACTTCCTAGATAGATGAGACTGCACCGGGACAATCACAACTAGAAGAGAGAAGTGAGAAGGCCATGATGATGACACAGACTCATCACCTCAGCACTGTGGGAGGCAGAGACAGGAGGATCACAAGTTGAGCCAGGCCTGGGAAGTTACTGGTTTGGCAAGATTTTGTCTCAAAAAAACAACCAACAAAAATACTCCCTCAAAACAAACAAACAAACAAACAAACAAACAAACAAACAACTAAAAAGGGTTGATGACATAACTCAGTATGAAGATTCTGGTTTCTATTTCAGATATCCAAACAAAACAAAAGGAGACCAAGAGAATACAAAGAAATTTATCATAACTATTCAAAAAAGTGGTTTGATCAAGGAAAACTACAGCCTAATACCCTTTGTAATTTAAATGCCAGAAAATCAGGTACTGGATACTTTAAAACAACTGTGAACCTATATTTCTGACAAAATGGATGAACTAAATGATCCTAAAATTTTTCTGCATGTGTTTAAAAGACAGAAGATATAGACAAAAATACAGTAAGCTAATAAATGGAATTAAGTACTTAATGTGAAAAATAGAAATGCTGTGTTCTCAAATAAATTAAAAACTAAAGTAATTAGTAGGGTAGAATCTGAGTTGCATTCAACCTGAGGTGACGAAAATGACAGGCTTGTTTTCAGTGGGCACGGAATTTATGAGCCATCCTTCGACATTCTGAAGGGATGTACAGGGTCCCTTCAGGGGCCGAGTCTTGTAATTATGTAGACTCGACAAAGGTTAGTAAAAGGAGGAGAAAGATAAGCAGTCTGCTTTCTCTTCACTGTATGAAGATAAGACAGAAGAGGGGGGCGCCTTTAAATATATTTATGATTAATAACAAGTGCAGATATATATATTTTAATAAATTTTTCTACAAGTTCTAATCTCTAGAAGTAATTTGGATTCACCTCATTGGTGTGCTGGGGAAATAGCTCAGTGGTAGTACACAATTAATATTTAGTTTAAAATGAACTGTAAGAAATTCACGGATGAGGAATATTCACATCTAAACTTATATTTCAAAGAATAAATTTTAATCAATGTTACAGAGAATAATGTAAACATTACAGGTAAACATTTCTAAGATGAAATATAAGAAAAGATTCAAAAGAAATGTATAGGCAAATCAAAATCAAGAGATGAAGATAGAAGTATTTATGGAGAAATAATATTTTAAATGATGGAACAGTCTCAAATTAAATAACAAAAATAGATCCAAACTGAGGAAAAAAATAGGACATTTCAGAAATTTATCTCCAAATCATGTAAATTTAAATTAAGTTTATACTTATAAACCAGGGATTTCTGACTCAGTGTTCAATTCAAGCTATGACAGTAAGGCTCTTTTATTTTTTTCTTGTCATTTTAAAGAGGAGTTCCGATTTAAAATGGTGTCTGGGATTAGAATTCTCTTCAGTTTAAGAAAATTTTTATTTAGCTAGGCTTTTGAGATGTTCCCGATGAATGGATACTAAATGTATTCAAAGTATATTCTTCTTAAATTTTAATCTTTCAAGTATGGGGACAAACATATAAATACATTTTTTCACCAATATTTATTTGTATATATATATATATATGCGATATACAATGATTACATCGAACTTGAGGGTCTTGGTGAACTTGAGGATTTTGAACTTTGGATGTATGTTATGATAACATTGCAATCTCTTACCTCCCCTTTATTGGGCCTCCTGCTCCCTCCCTCACCCCTCCGCCTCCACTCTCACACCCATTTGGTTTGATAAAATGCCTGTATTCTGAGTTTCTCATGTTAGAGAAAGCGTGCGTTATTTTTCCTTTAGAGTTTGACTCACTTGGCTAAGCATGATGATCTTAAGTTGAGTCCATTTTCCTGCAAAAGCGACAAACTTATCTGTCTTTATAGAAGAGTAGGAACTCCATCGCGTGCATATTCTACAGCCTTTGCATCCATTTGTCTGTTGATGGATATTTTGACGTCTTCCACAGCTTAGCTATTGTTAGTTGTGCTGCTACAAACACAGGTATAATGTATCTCTGTTATTATGTATCTCTATTATATATTGCTTTTATCTCTTCTGGAAAGATACTCAGAAGGCCAGCTAGTACTTAAGCATAGTTTTAAAAAATCTTAATATCTATTTTTCGATATGATTTCATTTAAGTTCATTCATTAAGAATAATGCTTTGGCAGAATGCTTTTGCTTCTGCAGTTTTTTAATTTAAAAATTTCATTTTGTTGCTTTTAGATTTAAATGTTATTGTTGCTGTCAAGTGTTGTTTCAAAACTTAAAATTTTTAATTTTGGGGAAATTGCCAGTTTCCTTATTTTCCTTTTGCTATGAGGTGTTTAAACATGCTGTGAATATCATTAACAATTACAACTCCATGCAAAATAATTACCTTTGGGGCTGGAGGAATGGCTCAGCCGTTAAAGCAATTTCCCTGCGTTCGATTCCCTAGAACCACATATGCCAGGCATGGGGGCTCACACCTGTAATCTCAGCACTTGGGAGGCTGAGACAGGAAGACTGCTGAGTCCAAGGCCACCTGGGCTATGTAGTGAGTTAAGAAGCAGCCTGGGGTATCGAGAGAGACCCTGTCTCAAAAAAATTACCTTTAACTTGAAAACTCAGTCTCCTTGGGGAAAAATAACACAGTAGAGTAGTGGTCTTGCTCTCTGTCCATTTCCTGTGGAGGAAATAGTCATTTTGTTGAAAATACATTGGGAAATTTGAGTTTTCTTAATTATAGGAAATTTGGCAAATAGAAAAAAACACATCCTTAATGCTTTGCATGAACTACCTGAGATTGTGCCAAAAAAGTGTTTACTTTCAGGCTGAGCAGATGAGGAGGCCCATCACAATCAAGGATTAAAATATAATTTTCGTGGACATAGACTTTTGTACATTAGTAGCTACAGAGAAATAACGACTTTCTCCTGTCTCATGTACATCCTGTTGAATAAACTTTATAACATCAGTGGTAACATAACATCCATCCAAGCGTCCCAGAGATTTTTTTTTTTTTTTTTAGAATTTTTGTCTCAATTTAACATGTGCAAATGTTTTACATATTTGGAGGAAACCACTTCCATTATAACGGTGCTAAAGTTCTGATGAAACCACAGACATTTTTATTCTCTAGGTGTTCATTGGGTTGTGTTTTTGCCAAATAATCCATATTTTAGAAATTTTCTGCAGAGTCATTAATTTTTACTGATTGGCACCCATCATCAGATGGATTTTCTTTGAAATCTCCGTGTCAGGCTCATCCTTGCTGCTTGAACCTTTTAGAACTGTGCTCATAGGCTTTTGAAACATTTCTCCTCTCACCTTAGCATGCTTCCTCTACAAAGCTGATATGACAAAATATTAGGTTGTTTCACACACCTGAAAATTCCTAAATTCCTTGAGTTTGTGTTTCATGTTGCTGCTAAAGTGGGAGAAAAAATTAAGAATAGTGAAAGAGGAGAGTCTGTATTTTATAGGCCATTAGCCAATGGGGTTTAATTTGAAATCTTTATTCTTTTTAAATTTTGACAAAAAATTCACATGGCATAAAAATTAACAATGTTTTGGAATTACATGATTTCCAAATTCGTTTTTCGCATTGTATTGCTATGTATAAGTATAAAACTTAAGGTTTACCTTGATCTTGAGCATTTTGTGCACTTACATATCTTGGCAAGGTAACAAGGCCTTTCTTGCCCTCCTTTTGAGCCTCCTTCTACCCGCCCCCACATCCCTGGTTCCCTTTATTTTTCACTGTAAGTCCCATGAGATAATTGCGATCTGGTTCTCTCATATCAGAGAGACCATTCGATGTTTCACCTTCTGCTTCTGACTCACTTCACTAAGCATGATGTTCTCAAGTTTTCTACATGTGCCTACAAAAACCTCCAAGCTGCCGGACTTTATAGATGCATAGTATTCCATTGTGTATGAATACCACAGCTTGTGTCTCCATTGGTCAGTTGATGGGTATTTTGGTGTCTTCCATATTTTAGCTATTGTTAGTTGTGCTGCTATGAACATGAGTGTACATGTATATCTGTTATGTGTTGTTTTTAACTCTTTTGGGAATATTCCCAGGAGGGGTGTTGCTGGATAGAAGGGGATATTTATTTCTAGTCTTTTAAGAGATCTCTATACTGTTTTCCAAAGTGGTTGTATGAATTTACAATCCCATCAGCAGTGCAGGAGGGTTCCTTTCTCCCTGCAGCCATGCCAGCACTGATTATCATTTGACTTGTTGATGTAGGCCATTCTCTCTGGAGTGAGATGGTATCTTAGAGATGTTTTGATTTGCATTTCCCTTATTGCTAGGGATGTTGAACATCTTTTCATGTATTTAATGGCCATTTGAACTTGTTCATGAGTAAACTGCCTCTTCATTTCATTTGCCCACTTTTCGATAGGGTCCTTTATTTTAGTAGGCTTACTTTTCTTCATTTCCCTGTATGTTCTGGTTATGAGCCTTCTATCTGAGGTGTTGGTGGTGAATATTTTTTTCCCAGTCTGTTGGTTCTCTTTTTACAGTGTTGATAATTTCCTTTGCTGTGCAGAAACTTTTTAATTTCACATGATCCCATTTGTTAATAATGGAGATAATTTCTTTTGCTCTTGGTTTCTTGTCAAGGAAATCTTTACCTACTCCTATGTCTTTTAGATATTTGCCTAATTTGTCTTCTAGGAGGTTCAGTGTTTCACTTTTAATGTCTAGGTCTTTGATCCACTTTGATTTGATTTTGGTGCATGGTGACAGGCGCGTGGCTAGATTCATTCTTTTGCATGTGGATGTCCAGTTTTCTAAGCACCATATGTTGAACAGGGTGTCCTTTTTCCATTGTATGCATTTGACCCCTTTGTCGAAGATTAAGTAATTGAGGGCATTTGGATTTGTCTCTGAGTCTTCAATTCTGTTCCACTGGTCTATCTGTCTATTTTTGTGCCAGTACTGAATTGTTTTTACAACTATGGCTTTATAGTACAGCCTGATGTCTGGTATTGTAATACTTCTTGCATTAGTCTTGTTGCTCAGGATTGCTTTGGCTATTCTTGGTCTCTTTTGGTTCCATATGAATTTAAGGATTATTGTTTTAAGTTCTTTGAAGAAATTTGTTGGTATTTTGGTAGGAATTGTTTTGAATCTATATAATAGTTTTGGCAGTATAATCATTTTGACTATATTTATTCTGCCTTTCCAAGAACAGGAGATGCCTTTCCATTTTCTGATGTCACCTATAACTTCTTTCTTCAGTGTAATGTCGTTTTCTTTATATAGTTCCTTCATTTTCTTGGTTAGGTATACTTCTAGGTATTTAATTTTTGTGGTACTATTGAGAATGAAATTGTTTTCTGAGTTCTTTCTCAGTACGTTCATTGTTAGTGTAGAGAGAAGCTATTGATTTTTTAGTATTGATTTTGTAGCCTGTAATTTCGCTTAGTTTTAAAATGATATCCAAGAGTTTCGTATTAGAAATACAGGGTTTGGGAAATTAGTGAGTTTCTATATTCATCCCTTTTTCAGGGTTTCACTTTTTTCCTATCTTATCTTTACCTCTCTTTCTACTCTGCCATTCAGATTTTGGCCTTTTATGTTAACATTTTTGTGCATTTCATAAGAAGGACATCCATCTATAATTAGTCTTCTGCGATTGGTTTATTTCACGGAGCATTATTGACTCTAGGTGGCCCCATTTTTGTTCACATAATTCACATCTGTCTTTCTCTATGCCTGTGTAGTATTTCACTGTGTGTAGATATCTCATCTTCTTTAACCATTCCTGAATGGATGGGTAGGTAGGTTGTTTCCAGAATTTGCCTATTGTGAATTGTGCTGCTATGAATATGGATATACATGTGTCTTTTTGGTAAATTGATTTTATTTCTTTTGGGAACTTGCCCAGTAGAGCAGTAGCTGGATCAAATGGAATTTTTTTTTCTCTCAGCTTTCTAGTGAACCTTCAAACTGCTTTCCTTAATGGTTGTACCAGCTCGCATTCCCACCAGCAGTGGAGTAGAGTTTCTTTTCCTCCACACTCTCACCAACAATTGTTGGTTTTCGAGTTCTTGATGTAGGCCATTCTCACTGGGCTGAGGTGAAACCTTAATGTTGTTTTTATTTGCATTTCTCTGATGACCAATGATGAACGCTTTTTTCATATGCTTGTTGGCCATTTGTACTTCTTCTTCCGAGAAATTTTTTTTTCATATCAGCTGTGGACTTCTTTATGGGGTCATTGATTTTAAGGGGTTTTATGTTTTTCAGAAAAGTTCCTTGCGTGTTCTGGATATAAATGCTTTGTCTGAAGTGTTACTGGTCAATACACTTTCCCACTCTACTTTTTATCTCTTCACCTTTCTGATAGTTTCTTTTTATGTGCAAAGTTATATATAATGGGTAAGATTTTTCTTCTATGAAAGAAACTAGATAGGATATTTTGAAGTTTCTTGCATATCCTATAAAAAGAACATTATTGTATGGAATTTGTTTTTTCATTAACTTAATTTGCATGCAAACATGGAAGGGAAAAGACAAGTGTTATTTAACATAGATGTCAAAAAGCCTATACATACTTTATGAAGATGCAATAATTGACGAATGTGGAAGAGGGCAAATCACCCTAAAATAGCTATCTGAGGATATTATTGTGAAATATTCTCCTAGTCTACTCAAATAACATGCTTATAGATAAGGAAGAATGACGCAAAATTATAAATTTTATATAATATTTTATCATTTTCTCTACCTAGCTGAACTCCACAAGAATCCCTTTTATGTCCCAAGAAGGAAAATGTGACCATTATTGTAATTTCTGCTTTTTTTTCTTTTAGTGAAAATTGCTATACAAAGTAGGTAACGCAGGTCTACTGCTGCTCGTGAACAGCCATGCCTCAGTGTATCTCTCCATGAAAGCTTATTTTACTATCACTTAAGGAACTCATTACCCTTTTATGAGGCTTCCATGCTGCTTTACAAATATAGCCCTCTAGTAACATCATGGAAGCATCATTATTCTTGCTAGCAGCAGTTTTTTTTTTTTTTTGAAACAAGGAAAAGCTACTTTGAAAATAACTTATATGGAGTTCTTGTCTTTTGTACTATGATAATATTTCCTCACACGTTTGTTGAAGTTTTAGTTTTATTTTAGTTTATTCACCATCTGGAAGTTATTAAAATGCGAGAAAGCATGTATAATTCTGACTTAATTGTTGATATAAGAAACTTTGGATCGTTTCTCATAGTATAAGAAGGATTCAGGCTCATTCTTACACAGGAGCCAATAGGAGTTCGACATTAATCTTAGCTGAAGGTAAATGGAATTTTGGTTCAAATGCCAGAACAGGTTATTTCAGGACCCCAAAGGTCTAAGTAATTTACAACGTGGGTGCGTTATGTAAGCACTTACAGGAAATTTGGAGATCTTCTCCAAGATGTTTGCTATTAATAAAAATTAGAATGCTATAACTTGGAAGAGGTGCAGACTACATAGAAAGAAAATTTTCAAAATTGTTTTCTTGCATTATTGTTACCTTCGTTTTATAAAGATTTTCTTGAATAAGGAGGTTGTTGAGTGAGTCACAGTAAATCCTCAGGAAGACACAGAGTCTTAAGTGGCCATGTTTTTCAGCCAAATATTATTTCATTTGGTGTCTTCGTGCAAATAAGAGTGCAAAGGTCATTATATTATGGAGACCACTCCGTTCTCTGATTCACAGCATTTAAGACAATTTTTAGAATCTAAACACATTTGTTTTCCGAATTGTCGTTGAAGAGATATTACAAGAGAAAGGTTATTTTGCCAAGTGAAAATTGATGACAGCTTTTTATTAAATGTAATTTAATATACTTCAGAAAGAAATAAAAATGGCTTTTGAAATTCTAGAGGTGATGCCTTAAGTACAGCACAAAGCAGCCTAACATTTGTTAACTTCTTTTGCTACATGAAACGCATAGAGATGGTGGACATTGTGGGCATTCTGTATTCAAAAACCTAATATCCAATAAAAGTTTCAAAGTGTGAAAATATTTGAATTATTTATTAGAACTAACTAGTTGTCCCTTTCACCAATAACTACCCGACTACAATGTTTTCCGTGCATCATGAAAAAGGTATTCCCAGATCCACCTGCCAAACTTTATTTATTTATTTATTGTTTAGTGGGCCTTGGTTTGAACCAAGATGTATGCAGGGTAGTAGGGGCAAGATGACTAAGTGAAAAATTTATAACTATATGGTGTCAGATACAATAGCATCTGTATTCACTTTGTTATACACTATTATGACAGTTCTCAAATGCTACATGCTTTAGATTGAAAGCTCATTATAAATATGTTAATAGGAAGTTTTATTACTCATTCAGAAAACTCTAGAAGGCTAGACAAGCACGGAAATGTGAGCTATTCTAAGTTAACATGCCATTGTTGATGGTTGTATTTTAAGCCCAATTTATAGCTTTATCACCGAACATAAAAATGTGTCAAGCAGATTTGTCTTGGATATCAACTTGCCAGGTGAATCAACACACCTGCCTAGTTAATTAAGTGAATTTCACATTATAAAGAGCTATTTTAACTTTATTAGATTTGAGACCATTTTTTTAAGTGTAAACGATTGACTTTGTAACTCTCATTAGTGGATCTGTGATTCTTTCTTAAGTAGATAACTATTGGCAAAAATTAATGTTCTCTCTTGAGAAAGTTCAGATTTGTACTTGGAATTATCTGTTCTTGGCATTTCTCTTCTGGTAACTGTCCATTCCAATTTCTCTTTCTCTGTTTCTTTATCTTGTTACATGTGAGGAATGACGCATTTTAGTATAAAGGGAATTCAGAGAGAAGGAAAGTCGTAGACTTTCTTACAGACTAGGTAGCTACTACATGTTAGCTCGTTGGTTACGTGTGCTTTAGCCTGGCTATGTGGCTTTTACACCCATCCTTTTGGTGCTCAGTGCCTTAGCAGCATCTGTGGACACATGAAGACAGAAAACCCAGTAACCAGCTTGGGCCCTACATTGCCCAGTTTTTCAGAGAATCGTCTGTCCAGGAAATAAGAAGCCATTTAGAAAAATTTTTAACTTTTCAATTTGTTTTTCATTGCATGGAACATGTCTAATTGCAATACAAGGTAAGTGAAGTTTGCAGAAGGGTTCAGAAATCAACAAGGAAATGAGGGTTACTGAATAGTCAGAACATTTGTGGTCATATTCGAGACTTGGTTCAAGATGAAAAATAATGCAAAAATATAACAAAATGTCACTTAGCGTTGATATTCCGTCATTAACTCGTATTAATCAGATGGCAACTAAGTGAATATCAGAAAAGTTTAATACTGTATGTGGTGAGTTTATTATCCCTAGAAAATATTATTAATAAAATATTACCACCATTTTAATTACAATAATTCTGAACTATCACATGTAACGAGTAACTAATAGGTCATGAGATTGCATTTTAGGCACATCTAGAGATTAGGTCATCAAGATGAATATATTTAACCTATATATGAAACTGTAAATCATGATTGCAATGATAATATAAACAATTGCATCTGAATGTAATAAATACAGACATGAAAACAATTGAATTCAAGAACATACCCAAGTGGTGACTGTGATTTGGTGAAATGAATCATACAAATATTTCTCCACACCAGCCCGAAGATGCGCTCTGAAGGTAGGGCATCGAAGATGTTTCTAACCCTCAATGAGACCGAGTGATAGGCTAGTACCGAATGCGTTTCTGGATCACCCAGTGGAGCTCGGTGCTCTAGGAACTAAAGGGCGAGAACATAGGCAGAGAACCTCGTGCACGCAGGGATGATTTAGAGGCAGATTCTTATCAGGCTAGAGTTCAATTTAGCGTTGATAGAAACATAGTATATCTCATGCATTTTTATGAGGTGAATATGCCATGTGACAGAAAGTGTGGGCTTGCAGCCCCTCAGTGAGCCTTTATCCTTGCCGCTGTCCCCTCTAGTTTCCTGCCACCCATGGCTCTGACCGTTTACTCAGCTTTGTGGCATGAGCCCTTTGGTCAGAGCACCCTAGCCCTCCTGGGTTCCTAAGCATTGATTGAATCCTGGGTGCTGCAAAAATGAGAAAGGAGATGAAACAGAAATGCTGCCCAGATGAAATCTGGTACCGCCCACGGAGGGGGGGGCGTGGCGTGGACAGCAGGGAGCAAAGGCGAATGAGTCTAGAATAAATATTCATGGAAGTGCTCAGAGAGGACAGGAGAACACTGGCCTTGAAGAAATTAAAACTGACCATATAAAATAGGTGCTCACAAATGGGATGTCTCGAGCTTAATTAAGTCTGATGAAGGGCTTTCTAGTTTTGTCTAGTAGGTGTTGAAATAAACATAAATACAAAAAAATCGATTTACAAAATCAGAAGATTTAAGCCAGTAATTTGCCTTTACCTATGACAAAATATCTGTAAGTGATAGATAAGTGGTATTCATTTGTTTTTTTAATGTCAGCTATTTCTCATTTAAGTCTGATACCATATCCTCAAGTAACCTACAAAAATCAATTTATAATAACACAACAAACATAGGAATAGGGATTGGTTGAAATACTATGTAAATCCAGAATTCATTAATTTAGCAACTATAAATCAGTCAGTTTGCATTTTAGAAATATTTATTTCTATGTCTTTGGAGACATTTGCAATGCCTTTTAATTGTTTATTTACTTTATTATTAGTGCTTTAATGTCTACTATATAAAATTTTAAGTATGTAAAGTATCTAAGACAGGAAATGTAATTAAAATGTTTTCACATTTTTCAATATTTGACTGTTAATATAAACTATTAGCTATACAATTATCCTTTTCTCTAATTCTTTTGTCAAGAAAGCCAGAATGATTACTAGATATAGTGAAGAGAAGAAAAATAGTATTACGTAATTAGGCCAATATTGACAGAGAATATTTTCCAAAGTACATATTATGAATGGTGACATACAAAAAACCTAATCAAATATGCTGCAATATAATAGAAAAATACATTTCTTTAGTACAAGACTTCTCTGCCTTACACTTACAGTTTAGTGTAAGGCACCAAGGATTTATTGAGTTAATGAATATCCTAGTGCAATCTATTATTCTCTAAGATGACAGTAAATAAAATGAAATAGTTTCCTAATGATTGGGCACAAGATCTTTTTTTCCCCTTCCAGAAAATACTGCTGTACAAAATACACTTTGGGAAATGCTAATGCTTTTGCGATTCCTGGAAAAGATTCTATTACTGGGAATCCCCCCCTGCCAAAACTTTCTCTAGAGCAAATCAAGTTACAAAAATGAATTTCCTTTTATCAGGAAAATGCTATAAGCTCCCACTGAATGCTTACAGTTTAGTTACTGTACAAAGCATTAGGAATGCTAAGATGGCTTGGATCTAGTCCCTGCCTTGCAGATCTTGCCACAGTGTGTTGAAAGAATGTGTGTGAAGCTGGTTCAGTATACTGTGAGCATGTAGAGAATGCTTGGGGAGTGTAGACGGGGTCGTTTGAGGACAGCTTTGAAAAGGAAGCCAGGCAGAGCTGGCGGTGTATGAGTAGGAAAGGAGCAGGCCAGAGTGGCAGGGTACCGGGGCCGAGAGTCACAGCAGCTCTCCTGGACAAACTAGCAGGAGTCTGTGGGAACTCAGGAACTCAGGGAGTGGGGGAAAAGTGGGAAAGCGCATCCCAGGCCCAGGCCTCAAAGGTGTGTGAGTTCTTGCGGAAGAGGAGGGTGCTCATCAAAGGGCCTGCTACCTTGGGAGCCTCAGGGAATGTGCTAGCCATTTATTCAGGAAGGGCTTAAACACTGGGACAGTTAAGTACAGACTTAAGTGACAGATCAAGAAGGCAAAGTTGAGGGCCAAAGCGAGAGAGACACCACATAATATTTGTTGTACACATGCCTGTCGTATGCCAAGCACTTATTATCTCCACTTCAGAGACATACGAGCTTAGTGACCTTCATAAAGTGCTGGCAGCAGCCTCGGGAGGCCATAAAGCCCGCAGTGTGAGGGTCCCGGCTCTGCGGCCGGGATTGCTGAGGTTTGAACATCTGGCTGGTCATGTGGTCAGGACACTCTACAGTACAAGACAGATACACAGACAGGGGCACTGTACACATAAGCTTTTCGTATACATCAGGAATTGTCATGGCACCTGTTTTAATGGGTAGATGTGTAGGTGCATTGAGATAATATGCACAAAGCATTTGAAGTTGCCCAGGCGAGGACCAGAGAGAAGCTACTGTTACCACGCACCAAGCGACCTGCCCAAGGTCACACAACTATTTTGTAATAGAGTTAGGATTTGACTCAAGTCTCCTGACTTCAAAGCCGGAGCTCGCTGTTCACTGCAGCAAGACAATGCATGAGTAATTTCTAAATATGTTGCACAGACGAGAATTTTCGGGGGATCTTGGTGCTTGGAGAATCCATTTCAGTTGGAGGAGTCAGAGAAATCTGGGATGGAGGAAGTGGGATGTGAGGCAGGTGCAGAGAGGAAAGCGTCTGGAGAAGCAAGGAGGCGGGGGTGGGCATTTTCAGCCAGTGCCGGCTCAATAGGAGCGCAGTGAGGGCAAAGCGCCAACGTCTTCACATCGCCACACTGACCTCTGGCTTCTGCTCATCTAACCAAAAGTTTAGTCATGTGAAATTAATTTGGAGGGGAAATGTTAACACGAAATCTCACCACTCGATTTGTACCATTTCTTTTTTCATGTTTGAAGTTATCTTCAAGAATTTATCTTCAGGTAAATCAATACGTTCATTTATTTTATAGCTTTGACCATATGAATGTTCATTATTAAACTGTTGTTCAACTAAGCAGTATTATAGGAGAAATATACCATGCGACAGGAGAAGAAAAGGAACTGCAGTTGACATATATATATATATGTGTGTGTGTGTGTGTGTGTGTGTGTGTGTGTGTGTGTGTGTGTATGTTTATATATCTAAACATATGTATGGAATGTGTAACGTCATGCAATGCACCCTGACATTTACATAAATGTCCTTACTACTTGGAAGCAAAATGCTTATGCACCATTATTAAATCAGAGAATTGATGAAAAATGCATTAAGCCAGTGCACCAGTTACAGTATCATGAGTTATACCTGTTTCATATTTAAATTAAAGTATAAAGAGATAGTAATTGTTTATTGTTGATGAGAACCCAATGTTCCAAAGAGGATACTGGTAAGAAACACATGCTCAAATCTTCTCAAGAATATTACTGTACTATTCATAATAATTAGTAACTTTGGATGCACTTATGATGTATTCCAGGCATTGTTGCATTTTTTTGACACAGGGTATTACTGTATGCTGGCCCTGAACTCTCTGTGTAGCCCAGGCTGGCCTAGATTTCATGGCTATCCTCCTGCCTCAGCCTCCTAAGTGCTGGGATTACAGGTCAGCTATTTTGTGCTGTCAGCGGGTATCTGACCTGGAGCCTAGTGCTTCCTAGAGAAGAGATCTAATTGCTGGTCTATGCACCCAGCCCTTGTTATGAGCATTTTTCAGTATATAATTTCTAAAGTTTTTAAACTTCACATCAACTCAGAAAGATAGATGAGTAGGAAATCGAAACATAAGACATTAAGTAACGTTCCCAGACTCATCGATGAAGGACTCTCAGAGTGGAAGCGAGAGTGCTTGGATAGTCAGAGCTAGTTGTTTCTCTGACTCCCAGCAGGGTTCATAATGATGGAGGGCACTAGCTTCACCCCAAATTGCCACAAGGGACATAAGGAAGTGATGTCTGAGTAAGTACCATGGCGGATGTCCACGACCAGGTCCACTTGTGCGATGTGAAGACTTCCTGCTTCCCAGAGTCTTTCTGCTTTCGTTCAAACAAAAATATTAACTTTTGCATAACTAAAATCAACACAACTAAAAGTTCTAAAATGCTAAATTCTGTTTGCCTTAGACATGGCAAATGTATCGTTTTTCTGGTTGCATGCTTTGTTTAATTAGAAGACTTTAATGAAACTATTGGATATACTCTATAGCCACTAAAATCTGTGCGTGTTTGAAAGCGTAACAACAGAGACAGCTTGCTAATTCTTGAGTCTGAAACTGTTGGGTTAGTTTTACTATGGATAGCCTGAGAACAACCAGGTGCACAGAGGTGAAATGATTTAGCCTAATCCTGGCTGTGGCCATAGTCCAGCCAATCATTTTCTAAACTTTCTCATTAATAGATCAGATTTATAAATTTTTGCTCTTTCCCAATTCTGTCTTTACTGACTTTAACTAACTCTTTGCTTATATGGTAATATTATATTACATCTGCTAGCATATGTGCAAGTATTCTATAAATATTATATTATCTAATATGTATGCAAATAGCCCAAAATCCAAAGAGATCCAAAATTTAAACATTTATGGTCCGGGGAAGTTTATGTAAAATGTGTTTGGTCTGTGCCGCAAATGTCTGTAAAGGTGTGAGAAAATGGATCACACATTCTTGAGAAAACTCAGTGTGCAACTATTCATCGGAAGGGTTCTAGTCTCTGCTATTTTTGAGGGTGCCAGCTTTTAGCAATTAAAAGAGAGTTCAGGGAAGCGCAAAATACTATTCATTAAACTTTGTAGGAAAATAAATTTGTCTGTTATCTTTATTTTGAAGAGAACTTCTCTGGATTGAATAGCATATTTGTTTTTATAAAAAGCTGATAGAAAAATCGGTCAGTGGTGATAATCTTAAGTCCCTTTTCTTAGATAGAAAACTGAGACTTCTTGTATGAGTTAGCACCTTCAATATTGGGATTTTTTTCTGTCTGAGCAAATCTTCTTGATTGGCAAGTGGCAGACGGTAGAATGATGAGAGGACATAATAAACAATTATTTAAATGTAGTGAATTGAAATTAAAGCCATCAGACACAAAACACAAGTATCTGTTTTCTTCTATAGCCACCTCTGTTTGCTTTGTTTGAAAAATGACTGCGGATGGTGGCCTCACTCTGTGTTCTCTTTTACTCCAAAATTCTTAGAAGTTACTCTGGATATCTAAAAATACATCTAGGGCTACAATGGCAACAGGCTTAAAAGATGGGAAGGAAACATTGATTAGCCATCGGCTGGACTTGATTAGCCCATAACTTTGTCCAAATGATGCCTGCCCTTATTTGTAAATTTATGGAACTATGAACATACTTGTTTCCTTTTTTTTTTTTTTTTTGATTTTTTGTTTGTTTTTAAGCACATCTACTTCCACCTCTGGCAGACCATAAAGCCACGACCCATTTGCTACTCATCCCTATCTCCACAGGTGAGGATAACGATGTGATCGTGTAAGAGTATGAAGTTAATTGATGCATTTAACATCTTTGGCTCACGGGAGACACGTACAGTGATAAATGAGAATCATCAGTGTTGACTAGGCCAAAGTCGAGTGCCAAGTCCTACCAGTGAGGCCTTGCCCTGTGCCACCTGACCGGTGGAGCTTGTATCTTCACAGAAGACAATTCTATACAAAGACATTGTTAGCTTTCTTCTTCTTTTCTATTATAAATTTGAATTTATTTTCATGAATACATGACAATTATATGTTTTCCTGGGGATACCATACAATCTTGCTATTCGTGCATGTGTTGAGTAATGTTTAAATCAGGTAAAATAATGACTTCTTCAAACATTGTTCTTTATGGTGAAAACACTTAAATACTTTTTTTTCCTAGCTACTTATAATGTATAATACATTGTCTTTTGCCTTTGGTCACCCTATGTGCGATCACAGACCAGAGCCAATCATTAGTATCTATACTTCAGATTCCAGGGACCAAACTTTTCCCATTTCTCCTTTCTCCTATTCCACCTCACATCCCACCCAGCCTCTGGCAGCTCCTTCTAAGGGATCAACCTTTTATCCAGCTCTTATTATCTTGTATGTTTTTGATAATACCTATTTTTAAATGAAATCAGGCAACATCTCACCGTGGATTTGATTTCCATTTTCCTGGGAGTTAGAGGTGTTGAACACTTTTGATGTACCTGTTGGTGGCCACTTGGATGCATTCTTTCGAGAGATTCCTATTTGTTCTTATTTTTGAGTCATTATTTTTTTAAGACATTTTAATTTTTACATTTAAAAAATCTTGCTCTGTGTCATGGATTCCCATGGAAACAGAGAATGCCATGGAGACAAGATCTTGTCCTGTCTACTCTCTTCAGAGCACCTCAGTGGCTCTGAGGAGCCGGTCCTTCGCCTCTCTCAGACAAAGCAAATATTTACAATCTTGCCGGCATCTGTTCTTATAGCAAAAGTTGTAGTTAAATGGCAGCTACTTATTTCAATTCTGAACAAAATTGTAGTTGATTTACTCTGTTTCCTGATAGCAATAATGAAAGCCAACAATTTAGGCTGTGTAACAAATATGGCTTGGAATTATTTTATGTTTTAGAACTTGTATAATCTTCAGAACAGCCTTGCACAGTAGCTATTGTAACCCTCAGGTTATAAATACATAAACTGAGGTGCACAGAAGCTAAATAATATTGTAAAAGATAAAGACACAATAAATTATGTCACTTTAATTTAAGCAAGGACTGAAAACCCAAGATCTATTTAAAAGTGGTGGTGTTTTTTTGATCACATTTTTATTTCTGAAAAAGTTTCTACCCTGTCTTTGTGGTGCTGTGATTTTTTATTGTTCTTTATCATCTTGCCACAATTACCCCGATTCTATCTTTTCATTTTAATGCCATAAAATTATATTTAAACACCCGCCATGCTTTTCCACTTAGGAAGATCTAAACTGATATTTTAAAAAGGAGCTTTCTTTGTACATTCAAATATTTTGGTCCCTGTGAATCTTCCCCTTGAGGGGTTCACTCTCGCTGAACCTCATAAATCATCTAATCACTACCCAGTTCTGTCATGCCAACTAAGTAGTTACAGATACATCTCTAAGTGACATGTGATTTATAGTTCTGCTAGGCAATCTCTGGTGGCAAATATGCTTTAATGTCTTGTTTCATAGGACTAAGCACCCTTTAGCACTAATTTCTAGAGTTTCTTAAAATGGTATTATAAAATTTAAAAAACACAGTAGAGTCAGAACGTTGCTAATATACCTTATCGCACTATATGTGTTTGTTCCATCTGACCTGTGACCTATATGGGTACACCTGTTCCTCTTTCCTGTGTTTAAAAGCATACTATAATTACTAGGCACAGTCAATAAGAAAGAGGATATATTAGTATATATCAAGGTATTTTCTAAGAAGTGTTCTACCAGCACCTAGCTTGATGATATTCTAGCTGGCTATTTAAAAGTGCTGTTGTAACAATATTTATGCTATGCAAAATCATGATGCCTCAGAATAAAATTTACCTTTGTAATGTCAAGCATAGGACTTGTGCATCCTCTACAAGCTACAAACAATAAAAACCTTTAAAAAGGTATTGGTGACATGTGAAGATGTAGCTACTATTTATCAATTTTTATCTATTCATTTTTCTATTTGAAGGGTGCTGCTTAGTCACCTGTCATATTTGAATATGTGTGTTTTAACTTCACATGGGAACGTTTGGTACAAACCACATAGCTCTTTCTCTTATTCAACCTGCGTTATATGGAATGTCATAACAAGCTTGAGCTCTGTCTCTTATGCTTCTGTCTACCAGTTGATGCCAGGGCCCCTGGAAGTAGCCTCCAGGCCGATTTGAGAGCCTGTGGCTCTGTAAGGGTCTGCTCTTCAAATACACTTGAGAAGGAACTAAGCAAGAAAGGAGGCAAGCGCTGAGCACGTATGTGGTTTGGGATATAGTCTAGGATAGGACTGGAACATCGGGGAAAGTGCTAGATCACAAGGAAACATGGTCCCTTTGCTCTGCTCCCCCTCATCCATCCCACGCCCACACACGATGTGCTCTCCCAATCCCAATCTCTGTAGCATGCATTTTTGTAGGTACACTAAGTATACATCAGCGATTAAATGAATTACAGTCCACCTGCTGTCATAAGACTGCTTTTTTCTAAATGCAATTTGGGTTATCTGTCTGGCTATCACCTATGTCTGTCTGTCTGTCTGTCTATTTATCTGTCTTCTATCTATTTGTCTATCTATTTTGTCTTCATATAATGACATTCTTAATGATTGTGTATGCCAAGGGATAGGATCATCATATTTTAGTTATAAACTACCCACTAATAAACAAATATTTTGCTGTATTTCTATGCAAAATATAGCACAGAACTTGCAAGTAGAGTTTGTTGAGATTTTAATTCAAGGTAAATGTGTGAAACATTTAAATTTTCTGAAATAGTCTATTGCACCTAACTCAATTCAACGTTCTAGCTGGGGTGCAGGTCACAAGTTTCTGATTTTTAATAGCTGTAAATTATTAAAATATTAAATAATCAATATTAAATTGATTATTAGACTTTCATTATCATAGTTTTTGTAGCATGAGAATAGTCTGTCAATATTTACTTACTCTTTATTGTAGAATGTTATTTCACTTCACAAATATACCTAAATTCGTGTAGCCTTTCTTTTGCCAACAGACTTCAGAATTCCTTCCAGCTTTTGCCTATTTCAAGCAACATTCCTGTGTACAAAAGTCTTTGTGTAAATACACATTTTGATTTCTCTTGGGAAAAAATAAACAAAAAAGCAAGAACAGGAAGTTTAGGACGTAAGGAAAATCTACCCTTAATCTTTATATTATTTATTTATTTTAATTGTCAAAGAAAAAATCAAATGTATAAAATTCAAAAAGTAATTTATAAAAAAAAATAAAAACGCAATGCTTTAAAATATTCACACCTTGTGCATCAACTTTTAGAAAACACTCAAAGTGATTTCCAGAAAGCTTTTATCACTTCCGCTCTGTCTAGCATTGTGTGAGCTCCCCGGCTCTTCTAAATCATCACCAAAGTCGAAAACGACCAGGCAGTCTTTTAAGTACTGGACGTTCTAATAGGCATACAGTGAAATCCCAGAGTGGCTTTAGTTTGCATTAACCTGGTAATGAATAACCAGCATGCGCACTTGAAGTGTATGTGCATGGTTTATTGAATTTTGGTTGTTCCATATATTCTGTACATAATACCTCTGTTGGACGTTCTATTATATTTAGAGATACTTAATGTTTTTTTCATTGTAGCACGTGCATTTTTGTTTCCTTGAGAGTGCCTTCGAGAAGTCAAGAGATCTCAATTCTGGCAATTTAAAACATCACGTAAGCATTCTATGAGGCCTGATTTCAGCATCACATCAGGTAAATATTTATTTCAATTTAAAGTTAAAAGTAATTTATTTTTCCTATAGTTTTAAGTTCTACACTTAGGTCTATGATTCACTATCAGTAACTTATGTGGCATAAAATATGGATCAAAGTAACTTTTTTCATATGGCTCATCTAATAATTCCAGTTTGAAAAGAAGATCTTTTCTTCACTAAAATGGTTTTCATTTTACTATACATGAGTGCAGCTATTATTTCAGACTCTTTAGGTTATATTAAAGTTTTATTATCTTTTTATAAATTTATTATACATATTGAAGTCATGCAGTGCAAACCACCCAAGATTTTTTTCTAAAGATTTTTCAGCCAATTCAAATCCGATGGATTGCCTTAAAAATGTTAGAATTAGTTTATAATTTCTTCAAAAGTCTTTGGGATGTGAGATTTTTAAGACCTCAAATCACAAACACAGTATCCTTTTTCATTTGTGTCTTAGTATTTTTTCTCAATAATGTTTTATATTTTTCAATATAGAGAGCTTTCCTATTTTTTATTGGATTTTTTCCTAAAATATATATCATCTTATGTCTCCATAAAAGGTGCTATATATCTAATTTTAATTTCAATATATAGAGAAGCCAATTTTTATATTGATCTTGTATCTTATCATAATGGTAGCTAGCTTCACTTTATAGCACTAAGTAGCCCTTGTCGATATTTCCAGATTTCTACAGAAGCAGTCATTTCATCTGCTAGTAAAATGTTTTATTTCCTATCTGGCTTTTTTGAATAAGAAAGTATTCAAGGGGCAATATATATCCCATACAGTTATAATGGATTTGCTGAGAAAGGATTCACAATAGTTACATCCAGGAATAAGCTTACCCAAGGAAGCAAGTGATCTCTACAATGAAAGACTGAAGAAAGGAATTAACAGAGACACAAAAAAAGAAAAGAAAAGAATTGGTGTTGTGAGCCTGAATGATTAATCAATTAATTTAAGGTGGTCATTGTGTCTAAAGTAATACATAGGTTCAATACATCTCCCGTAAAGTTACAAATAACCTTCTTCACAGAACAAGAAAAGACATTCCTAAAATTAATATGAAAGTGCAAAAGGTTCTGAGTAGCAAAGGTATCCTCAGAGAGAGAGAGAGAGAGAGAGAGAGAGAGAGAGAGAGAGAGAGAGCAAAGCTGGACATATCACAGAAACTTGTTTCTAGACATAATGATAGACTAAGTAGTCAGCCAAGAATGAATTAGAGCCAGAAAACTCTCAATAGGACCTTAAGAAGAGATTCTACAAAGAGTATGGTCTAACTTTCTTGAGTTTCTGGTCCCCAGGCTTCCTGAGGAGAGCACTTCATGCTCCCCAGAAAGTCCTCTCTGCTTTTCCAGGCTAATATCATCTCACTCACACCTTGAGGCACAGCCTGGTTATAAGCCTGGGGACCATGTCTACCTAGTCATGTCTCTTTAACCTGTATTCATATTGGGATTTTGATTCTCCATGTTTTGGTGCCATGATGTCATTAAATAGACTCATATAAATTCAAAAACTCCCCGTTCAGACACAGGTGTTGAGACTCAATAGAAACAAGAAAATTTACCAGGTCCATCAGTTACCATAAGTTGCCCATCAGTTACCACCTCAGCCACTCCCCATATTCTAGAAAAACCAAAGAGAAACCAAGCCTGGCACTCTCCTGTTACAATCTTCCTATCCCAGCCCGACCTCCTTTCTTGACTGTGTACATTCATTACTGACAATTGCCACCTCTGAATCTGCCCACTTGGAAGTCTCCCACAAGTGTTAGCTTTACTTACAAGGTTAAGCCTTCTTTACAGCTTACTATGTTTGTTCCTCCATAACATGCTTGCTAAAAATTACTACTTGTGGCTCTGAGACCTCTGTGTGGACTTTCCTGCAAATCTCTGGGAAGATCCAAGAGCTGCATCCATCACAAAATACAGAGCACCATTCAATCAAGGCAGACCGTTGACTCTCTGGTAGCAGGTTACAGATCCATATTGACAAATATTACCTATTATCAGCATCAAGCCAGACACATATGCCAATAGAAAGAGATAGAAGACCCAGAAATAAATCTGCTCATCTACACTAAATTGATTCATGACAAAGTCGTCAAAAACACACATTGTATGACGACAATCTCTTTAACATGTGGTGATGGCGTGGGTAAGCAGATAGAAGTGCCTGGAGGAAAAGGAACACGATCTAGGTCTAAAGGCAACATCTGCAGTCTTCGAAAGCATCTGAGGGTGTACGTCAGAGGTCAGAGTGCCTGCCTCGCAAGCTCAGGCCTTGGTTTTGATTTCCCAGCACCACATACACTGGGCATGGTGGCACACACCTGTAATTCCAGCACTTGGGAGGCTGAGGTGGGAGGGTTGCCATCATTTGGAAACCAGCTTAGGCTACATGGTGAATTCCCTGGAGTGCAGAGAGAGATTCTGTCAAAAAAGTAACAACATTAAGTCAAGGAGAATAGACAACTGCCAATGACAATAAAACTCACAAGAGGCTGCCCACAGAGATTATAGACTTTCTCATGTCTGGCATGGGTGCCCTAGGGAAAACAATATGCCCGTAACTCACTCCTCACTGTAATACTCTTAACAAAGCATGCGTTGATGAACTTTGTGAGTTTGATTAAATCCAGGTAAATTATGGAAAGCACATGTGCTCTAGAGCAAAAATTACATAATCTAATATTTTGCTCCATTTTATTGACACACACACACACACACACACACACACACACATATATATAGATAGATAGATAGATAGATAGATAGATAGATAGATAGATGCATTGATCTTGAGTATTTTGTGCATATACATATCTCGGCAAAATTACAGATCCTTCCGCTCTCCCTTTTCAACTCTCACAACCCTTCTGCCTCCCCTCCAATTCCCATTACTAATTCTATGAAATAATTGTGATCTTGGTCTCTCATATTACAGAAACATTTGATATTTAACGTTCTCCTTCCGATTCATTTCACTGAGCATGATGGTCTCAAGTTGCCTCCATTTACCTACAAGAACCTCCAACCCATCTCTCTTTATAGATGAGTTGTATTCCATTGTGTATAAATACCACAAATTATGTGTCCATCGGTCTGTTGATGGGTATGTTGGTGTCTTTCCCATTTTAGCTATTGTTAGTTGTGCTACCGTGAACATTCACCACCAACACCTCAGATGGGAGGCTCATGACCAGAATATACAGGGAACTGAAGAAAAGTAAGCCTCTCAAAATCAAAGATCCAATTGAGAAATGGGCAAAGGAAATGAATAGGCAGTTCTCAGATTAAGAAGTTCAAATGGTCAATAAATACATGAAATAATGTTCAACATCCTTAGCCATTAGAGAAATGCAAATTAAAACATCACAAAATACCATCTGACTCCAGAAAGAATGGCACGTATCAGGAATACAAACAGCAATCAGTGCTGGCGAGTGCTGGGGAATAAGGATGCTGTAACGTGAACTGGTACAACCACTATGAAAAGTTGTATGGAAGTTCGTCAAAGGATTAGAAATAAATGTCCCCTTCGATCCATCAATACCTCTTCTGAGAATTTTTTCCAAAGAGTTTTAAACAACATATAACAGACACACACACATACCCATGTTCATAGCCTTTCTTTAATTGTCAAAAAAATGCCCGCAGGATCTATGAAGGTGTTTTCTTCTATTCAGTCATCTCTGCCTTTTTGCTTTATTAGTCTTCCTAGGGAGTATCACTTTCATTTTTTTGGACAATAAATTCTTGTCTGTCTTATTTTTATAATAACAAAAAGATACCCAAATGTTATTTCTTCTTTGCTCACATGTTTATTCTTTACATTTACTTTTGCCTTACTTTGCCCTTTTATCATTCACCTTTAAAAAAGAAGACTAAGTAATTTGTTTTAATAAAGCATTACAGGAATGATTTGTAAATATTTTATACTTTTTGTGCATTACCTTCAAATATCATTTATTTTAATATTTATCACAAAGTTTCTCATGGTTTACATCAATGACTCGTGAATTATTTGTAATGGCATTAATTCATGTCTGAATATTTGAAAATTTCTAGATTGTAATTATTTACTAATATAGTCTACTTTTCCAATGCTTTAGACTTAATTTAGAGTTATTTTATGGTTCAGCACATGTGGTCTACCTTGGTAAGTGTTCCAGATGCTCTTGGGGAGCAGATTTTGTCTTAGTTCCAATAATTTTCAATACATTTACTCCTGAGGCTTTCATATTCAAGTTTCTTATATACTTTATTCCATATCCTCACCATCATTTATTGTGTTCTTTGCTCTTCGTGGGAAACATTTTGATTGGGTATGATGGAATCTCACAGCTGTTTTGACTTGAATTCTTCTAATGGCTAAAGATGCTGGACACTTTATTGTCTTGTGCGTACTGACCAGCTGCACCTCTTACAGAAGGGTCTGTATGATGCAGTTGCCTGGGTTTTGATCGAGTCAATTGGCTTGTGGGAGTTAGTACTTTGTATTCTTTTCTTTTTTGGTATTTGTCTTTTTGGAAGAGTGACTGGCATTTTCTTTCCCATCTTGTAGATTGTCTCTTTATTCTGTTGATTGTGTGCTTTGCTGTGCAGGAGGTTTGAATTTGTTGTAATCCCCAGTTTTTTGATTCTTGGTGTTGTTTCTTGTGTTATTAAAATCCTCCTCAGAAAAGTCTTCTCTGTGTCTGTGTCTTCTGTTTTTCTCTGTGTTATCTGACAGTGGCTTCATGGTTTCTGTTTTTAAATCCAGGCCTCAGGTACATTTTGACTTGCTTTTAGGAGAGGGTATGATAGGTAGACATTATTTAAACAGGATCGTGAGTTTCCACTTATTGACCTGAGAAAGACAGATAACAGATTTTGATACCAATGTCTTTATGACAAGAAAGTAATTAAAATTGAACAAGTTGAGGAAGAAGATAGTTCAAGAAATTTAGAAATATATTTACCAACACTGATTTTTGAATAGACTTCTGATAGAAAGCTTATTCACTACTTTTCAAAATATTCTCCTTGACAATATATCAAGCTAAGAATGCAGAATTAAATTAATTGATTTATTACTTTGATTATTTTCACATTGTTTTAATGTTTTTTGACCTAACATTTTTAAATGCCTTAAAATTATTTTTTAAAAATAATCTTTACTAGTTGCCTATGGTTCTCTCAGTTGCATGAACTATGAACTTGTAAACAATAAAACATCTATGTTGAAAGGAACAGAAAAGGTCAGTGAATTTCTATCTAAGAGTGCAAATTCCAGGGCAAACTCTCCAAGAAAAAAAAGATGGCTGACTTTTTCCAACATCTTTCCAATGGAAGGAATACACCTCCTTTGGGAGAGGTCATTCCATAGTTGGTTTACTGAAAAATAACATTGGCCAAAAATTAATGACAGTTGCTTTCTAAAATTACTGGCAAAATAAATAACCATGGAAATGAAAATTTACTATGTAGTCGTGTATCTTTTAGGATGGCTTTGCCCACAAATACATGCACACATGCACAAACAAAAAATCTGGGCACTAAATTTCCATTTCCAGTGCAATTGAACATAATTTATACAAGGGTAGAACTGAATTTCAACCAAAAAGTAGTTTAAACAGAATCAATGAATAAATTTGTGAATGTATAAATGAATTCTGTATTGGCTTGTTCTGCTGAAAACGTCATCGGTAAATCCAACAAATGTCCAAAACTATTGCTAAAGCATCGAGCATTGCAAGTGAAGAGGGATTTTTCCAGAGAAACTTGTGTTTTATATCTTGTTTACTGTCAGTATTGGAGAGTATGCACCAAAACAAAACAAAACAAAACAAACAAACAAAAAACCTACTAAATGTCCACTCTAGTGAGCAAGAAGTTTACAACCAGAAGTGGAAGGAAGTTAATTTTAATAAGAAAGAACAGGCAACCAATCGGTGCCCCTCTTTGTGGTGACACTGGTTCTCTAGGCTCCCACCGGCCTTAAGATGTTGTAGAAGCAAGTGAGGCAGAGGTCCTGGCCTCGTTCTCCAATTACATTATGAGGCTAACCAATTTCAGGCACAGATAAAATAATTCAAGAGACTCAGCTTAATGTGTGCTTTCCAAGATACAGATGGCAATCCATAATTGTTATTATGCAAACATGATATATGCATTGTGCATCTGTGAAAACAGAATTCACTTGATATATTTCGTTATGCAATACATTACAATATGTAATTTACTTTCCTATTCATATAAGGCAGGTGCTCCCAGTATTATAGTGGTAGTAGGTGAGTTCACTGCCATTGATTGAATAATAATGTTAAAATAATTTTAGTAAACACCATTTGCTAGTATAAAAATTTACATTACTTTTATTTCTCTTAAAAGTACTCTTCTTACTTAACTAACCTATGATCTACTGGTTCGAGATTAATATTTAATATTAGCTTGTGTTCATTGTTTCCCAAACATTTTGGTTTCGCTTCAAAATAGGTCATTTTATTTCACAATAATCTTACTTAAGTAAGTGGTCTTTTTTGTGGTTCCATGCAGTGGGAGTCTCTGAGCTAGTCTATGGTTCCTTGGTGAGATGGTCACTTAATGATCAAATTAGAGCTCACTCAACCAGATCTGTGGTAACAAGAGCTAGTAGGCTGCAGTTCCGTTCGGATTTGCAGAGCATCCAGGTGGAGTTCATTACTGTGAATCACCCAGCATGGTCCCCTGGCAGTAGATTAAGAAAACAGTCTAAATTAGAGATGGCTGCACAGCTAAAGTCATTCCCCACTCAAATGTAAGGACCCCCTGCGCTCAGCCACGTCCATCTTATCAGTAGCTGCCTTCTATCCAGGGAGGTCTCTATTACTATTTGCTGCTGTATTTGTACAATACCTAAAATATTTATGAATCTGAAAGCTGAAGAATTACAGATAGCAGCTAATACATTCCACAGCTGCATGTTCTTGGTTTGCAAATTTATAACTGGGAATTTACTACGAACAACTTCCAGCTTTTGAACAATTGGATGTATTTCTCCAACTTGCTGTGTTGCCCAAACTCTGTTCCTTTTGCTCCCCTGGCTGGGATGGCTGCAGTGGTGGTGCGGCCTCTGGGGAGGAAGGAGAGAGGATGGATGGGACCGTGTGCCATCAGTCACCAACAGCCCCTCTGGCTGATTAAGTAGCAGGTGTTAATAGGAACCCAAGGGAGTGCTCTCTGGTCCCCTTCAGCTAGAAGCAGACTGACATGATTCAAGGCCTGAAGGGTTTGTAGTCCTTTGAGGGTGGGGGAAGGGAAGTGGACTTGTAAAGTGGAGAATAAGAGAAAGGTATGTTGTGCTGAAAGGCCTCTCCTAATGCTTAAAGGTAGGCAGGTTTTGAAGGGCTGAAGAGTGAAAATTCTGGCATAGACATGCTAGGCATTTAAAAAGGGGTGAGGAACGTATTGAGGACAATTAGAAATGTTTGATTCTCCATAACTTTTTGTTTTATTGGAGCCTCATTTGAACTAATATTTAAGTTCTTTTGGACAAATATTTATTAAGGAAGTAGGCCAAGGAAAAATTATGAAAATATTGCAAAAGGATTTTTTTATTCTTCCGAAGTAAACATGTGCATGGTTACATAGACAACGCTAACAGCTAACCTGTGAGGTGCATGTTCTGTCTCAGGGAATCTCACATTTTGCTTATCTGTAAAATTAATTTGTTCTATTTTAATGCCAGAGTTTTAAATTTGAGATATATGCACTATTAAAGTATTTGGAGAGCCTTCATGAAGTTTAACTAAAGATGAAAATATCATAAATATGTACCAAAATTAATTCCTACAAAATAAGTAAACCCATGTGTCAACAAGAAGCCATGTCATCATGCTAAAAACATTAATTTCTCCTTTCATTTGGAATAAATGAGCTAATATGTTTTTTTATTTTACTTAATGCGTTTGTAAAGTTTACATATACTATAATTATAGTGTATTCATTATTTTGCACATAATATGAATATATTGTCATTTATTTATGTGTAATAAAACTGATGGCAATTAAATCCCTTTCAAAGGTAGAGTAGTAAATATTCTACTGCATGTATTTTGGGGTAAGGTAGGTACATTTCTGTTTGATAAAAGTCTACATGTTTAATTTCTGAGCAATAAGGTATGATCATTATTAGTTTTAGTATATAATGCCAAAGACTTCATGTAACACCTTAAAGTTCTAATTTTCCACATTCTTTCCCATATTTATTACTTTTTATCTTAAAATTTAGCAGTTGTGGTGAACATATGGTGGCTTTTCAATACTTACTATTTACATTTCCCAATAAATGAATGAAATTGATCACTTTTCTTATCTGTTTTGTTCATTTGTCTGTTATCTCTGGGGAATTTGTCTTGTCAATATTTTATAATCTTTCTAGTTTTTCATTGTTGCCAAATAAAGAACTCTTAGTGATGTATCTGGACACAAACATTTCTTGGATGTAGAAATTGATAAAATTTTCTCCCACTCTTGATGTGTATTTTTTACCTTCTTGACGTCATTACTTTATGAAAAGATACATTAATTTTACATAGGCTACTATTTGCTTTTTTTCTTACATTTCTTGTTATTTTGTTTTGGTAATATGAAAGGAAACTACCTATTATTTAAGAATAGCTATTATGTATCCTGCAAAGACATTAAACATACTTAAGGCTTTGTAAGTTGACAAGAATTTTTTTTAAAAATCCAGAAAAGAGTCAGCTCATAAAAATCGGGAACCCTATTACGTAAGGTTTACATTTCAGCTTTTGCCTGAGAGGCTCTCTGTCCACGTAGCATGAGGCTGCCACGGCTGAGGCCCACAGCTCAGTCTTACTAATGCCAGGAGGAAGAGGAGGAATACAGTGCTTCCTAATAACCAAGCCAAGAGGAGGGAAAAAAAGAGATTAAAATAGAAACAAAGCTGAAAAAAGGGGACTCTGCAGATTTTCTTATAAACCCAACCTGGCCCTCAGGGACCTCTCAAGTTAAGTATGCATTATGTATGTTAATTTCTTTTCTTAAATGATTACACTTGATATATTAACAAATACGATCTTGATTTCTACTGGTACAGCACACCTCAGTAGAAGCATTTCAATTTCATTGCTAAGTATGCTATTTAGAGTGAGATTTTAGAGTGATTTTCCTCATCAGACTAAGGAAGGTATAAGGGATTTCCCTTGTGTTAAGAAATTTTTAGCACAAATCAGGGTTTTCAGTATGCATCTGTTGTGCTGTTCATGGGACTTTTGTCATTTTATGTCAATATCGAGAATAAAATTCATTCATCTACAAGTATAAACCAGTGACAAGTCTCTCGTGTTCCCACACTTCACGAATGGACACACATATATCTTCTAATGTTATGTATTTGATGTTTTATTTGGGGTTATTGAATCTATGTTCACATCAGAGAGGGTTTATAAATTTCCTTTAGTATAATTTCCTGGCAATGTTTTGAAGTCAAAGATAGAATGGTTTCCTTTTTCACTTTCTGAAAGTCTGAACAAATCTGGTACTTCACGTTCAAATATGTCAGAGAATTCCAAGGTGAGGCTGTTCGGTCTGACGGTGTGCTGGCGCACACTTGTGTCTAAGAGGTGTCTGTGTGGTGTGTAAGAGAGAGACATTAATAACATAGTTAATATTTTAACAAATTTATCGCTTCCCAATGTTACTATTTTGTCTTCTTTCAATTATTGTAAAAGGTAATTTTTGTTTTTGTTTTTTCCCCATTCTATTGATATGTATAAGTGCAAAATGTAAGGTTTACAATGGAGTTGAGCATTTTGTGCACCTACAAATCTTGTCAAGGTGACAAGGACTTTCCCACTCTCCACCCCTCCTTCTCTCCCCACCCGACCCCCCTGTTTCACTTTGTTTTTCGTTTTAAGTTCCATAAGATAGCTGTGCTCTGGGTCTCTCATATCAGAGAGACCATTCGATGTTTCACCTGCTGCTTCTGACTCACTTCACTAAGCATGATGTTCTCAAGTTTCTTCCATTTGCCTGCAAAAGCCTCCATGCTGTGGGACTTTATTGATGCATAGTATTCCATTGTGTATAAATACCACAGTTTGTGTATACACTGGTCTTTTGATGGGTATTTTGGTGACTTCCAGTTTTCTTATATGTTATTTAACATACTTATAGATCTTACCAGGTGCTTTTCTGCTATTTCAAGGTATCAGTCATCTAGTGGATCTACTTCTATTTTCTGTTTATTTGTCTTTTTAATATAGATCACAGTCAAAGTTTTATTAGTTTTCACTTTTACAATAATTTTTGGAAGTACACCAGGACTTAGTGCCTTCAGAAAAAAAAAAAAATCTTTTGCCAGGGAGTTTTCTTTCTTTTTCTGTTAGGCATTTATTTAACAGACTGTTAGGGACAAATCTGGACAGATCTGTTAGGGATACATCACATCAGACTAAATGGTGGTTGGGAGACTTGAAGAGCCTTTGACATTTTAGGAAGATTCAGTGTTTCTGTGGTGCAGTCATTGGTAGTGCATAGATCTCTGCAGTTTCTAGGGCATTACCCACGGGAGACTTAACTTCACCTTAGGAGAATACTGGATATTGAGGTCCGTCTTTAGATTACTAAGCATAGTTAACCAGCTTACAAACAAAAATTCAAAATATGGCAAATATTTAGAGAACATAACTCACCTCATTCATGAAACTGGCCTCTATCCCAGAAGATATTTGTTTCATAAGGATTTGTAAATCTTAACTGTGGATGATTTATTAATTGTAGCTTTTTATTTAGTTAGTTCTATATTTGCTTATTTTTGTCCTAGATCTCCAATGAAATGTGCTGTCCCCACACTTCCATTTTGCCACTCCAGCTGCCTCCAGCGCAGGTAGCTTGGGATTGTGTGTGCCTCGCCATCAGCGGCTCCGGCTTATAATAGTCACAGGCTTCACCAAAGCCTATAATTATTTGGTGTCTTAGGAACAAAGCAAACCAAACCAAAACAAACTGTACAAACATAAATGTTCTAGACCTCAGCTTATTTTTGAAAGAGTCCCTGCTCCTTCATTCCTGTAGTCCTTTCTGCAGTCATACCCTTCTGTTTCCAAAACATTATTGCATATCAATCGGATTATTCTAGCTTTGCAGTGGGAACATTGTTCTGACATTAACTTCTCTATCATAACCAGGAGTACACATTAACACAATTTCATTTATTGGGTGCAAAAATGTTGTATGTTCTATCATCTTATTCAGACAAGAGGTATTTTTCCTAAGGAAATTTAAATCAAGATTATCGACACAAATGCTTAACGCCAGATGACACAACTCATGGAGTCTGATTTGTAAGTTTACACGTTTCCATGGGGCAAATCGTGCTATTATGGAAGTTCTGGGTTACAAATGTGACACCCCCAGATGCACGGTTGGGGGGCTACACAGTCCTTCTTCAGATTAAAGCTTAATGGCAATATGTTAAGGGACTTCCTTTGACAACTAAGGGTTGAAACCGTAATGTGTTCTTATAATGGTATGTTTGATCACATTGAATTCTCAACAGGAAAAAAAGACCTGAAGGTTTGCAATTGAAGGTTTAATTGAAATTAAATACTGAAAAAGAGCGACTATTGCATAAATTATTGCTATTGCTTTTCATTATTTGTGACCACTTTAAGATTTTACCTTAGTAATAGAGCATTTACCTAGCATGTATAAGGCCATGGTTTAATTCTGAAGTACCACATAAAATATAACCAGGCATAGTAGCACATGCTTGTATCCTAGCCCTCCGAAGGCTGAAGTAGGAGGATCGAGGTGGGTTCAAGGCCTGGGCTGTATAGTAGTTCAGGACAAGCTAGGCTATAGGCCAAGGCCCTGTCTCAAAAAGACAGAAAAGAATAAGAAAGAAAATAATAATTTACTGGTTGTGCGTTTGTAAGATGGTTAAAGAAATGCATTCCTTAGGAAATTGAATACATAAAAATACGTCTCAAACATTTTTAATTTGAAGACTTATAAATGCAAAAAGGTGTATTGAAGAAATTTTCACTTGAAATATTCTTGTTATAGTTAAACCTATAATTAGATTATAATTAAACTATAAGTAAAATAATGCCATAAGAGTAAACAAGTTATTTCTTTGAAATATTCAATATTAATGTTGCTCAGTGGGCGAGTGCTGTGCTAGCCTGATTCCAATCCCCAGAGCTACCAAGTAGTATAAAACAGAAAGACCATGATAATTACTATTTATAAAATGCGGAGCAATTTTCCTCCTGTGGCAACATAAGTCGAGATTGACATTCATTGGTTAAGAGAAAAGGCCAGCAGTCTACTTTTTAAGAGCCAGGAACATAATTTATATGTGGTTGTACATAGGGATTCCCCAAGGAAAAGGATTTGCTATGAAGTGGTCCTTTGTACATCTGAAATGGAAAATAAAGGAAAATGAAAATAAACAAATATATGTATGGTATAATTTTCTTCATCCATCCAAGGGCTGTGGGTGACCAAAAATGGATGGACAGGCCAATAATCCCAAGGAAGCTCTGCTTCCACCACCACCTGCTAATGGTGTACCCTGCTCCCCTGGCACGGAGCACCAGAAACAACCTGCAGAGCCCTGTAGCTGCTGGAATGAGATCTTCATTCAACTCCACTACCGCCACCAGAGAAGGCTCCGTAGACCAAACAGGGACAGCGCAGTCAGCAGTTCAAATGAGAGCTCTTGAGAAAGGAAGTTGTCATGAGCAGCATTAATTAGCATGAAGTGTGATCTAAGAATATGCTGTATGTTTACATTTTTAAAATTCTGGTGAGCTACTCTTCTTCGTTACTCACTCATCAGAATACTCCCCTCAACCCACACACACTGGTCCCCCCATTCTCGCCCCTTTCTGAGGCGGTTCTAGAAGCACTCCTTCATGTGTGTCTTTAGCTGGGCTGGGCTGGCTGTCTTTACGGCACGATTGACTTCAAGCTGCCAACTCTTCAAGGTCGTTCTGATTTTGTAAAAATGACAGAAGTCACATTGTGCCAGATCTGTTGAATAGGGTGGACTAAGACACACTGTAAAGTTTCATTTGTTTTGTTTGTTGAAACAGGGTCTTGTTCTGCAGTCTAGAATGGCCCCAAACTCACTATGGAGCCCAGGCTAGCCTTAAACACGTGGCAATCCTCCTGTCTCTGCCTCTCAAATGCTAGGGTTACAGGTTTGCAGCACCATGTCCAGTTAATACAGGGCTGGGAGTAGAACTCAGAGCCTTGAGCTCTCTGGGTAAGTGCTCTAACCGCTGAGCAAGGCCCACAGCTCTGCACATTAGCTATGCTCATACTTTGTTAAGACGTTGAGGTACAAGAACAGCCAGAACCACATCAGAAATTGGTAACAAGAGTGGAGTACGTGTTTTTGCAGCAAGGAAATGTGTTTTTGGAAGAGATTACTGGCAATGAATTTTTTACTGTAATGAATATTTTTAAAGTTTAAACATTTATCAAATGCTTTGATCATTGTTTATATACCATGAAAACAGCGCGAGCCAAGCTGTCTGTGGTGACTCGGGATATCTTGCTGTCTCTTATGGTGGGTCCAGTGCCGGGACTGACCCAGGGCCTCAGATTGGAGCGAATTAATTCCCACTCCCCGTCCTAGTTGACTAGCAGGCCACTAAGGGAATATCTGACATTTTCAGACTGCGGTAAGGGCAATATCTGCCTAGTTAGATAAACACAAAAATACCTCCCAAAAATAGAGCTTCAATGCATTAGATTCAAATTCATTTTGAGTGTATCAAATGAAGATAGTTGAATTAAATACATGACCTTAAAGAAAACACTACACATTTGAGTGACCATACATGTTCTTAAATGCTTATTATTTCGACTATATCTATAGAAGTTTTGGTATTGACAATGCCATATGCATTAAGTAGTATAGTGGTATCAAAGCTTTGCCGCAGTCAGGCTTGAGAGCACACGCTTAGGATCACCAACGCTGGAAGGCTGAGGCAGGAGAATAGTGAGTTAAAGCCTAGCCCAGCTTAGAGCAAGTTAGCAACTCACACGACCTGGTCTCAAAATAAAAAAATAAAAATAAAGGGCATGAGAATGTGTCTCAGTGTTAAGGCCCTGAGTTCAATCTACTGTACTGGAAAAATGGTTAACAGCTTATGTTGTTTATGATGACTTATTTGGTTCTCTTATAGCACAGCAATTTCTAAGGAAAAAAAATCAATATTCAACTAGGTGGTGCTGTGGATATATTAAATATCCAGTTGTCCTTTCTGCTTGGCCAAAAGCCACAGTGAGTACAATAAATGAAGATGTTAAAAATAAAATCTTATATTTAAAAAATTTGAGTATTCTTAAAGAGAATTCTTCACATCACTAGATAGTGTCTTAAGATAATTTTATCATGATTTACACACTCTGGACATTTCAGAAAAACTCGTATAATTATTTAGTTGACAAAAACACTCTATATACTCCATAACCTCATCATCCTCATTTACAAAGATAAATTTTAATCATTTTCACATTGAAGGTTTTCTACTCTTGACTCACACAATGAATGTCTGAAGTTTTGTGCACTTGATGTGCTTATAATTTTATCATTTTAAAGTTTATTTTCTTATCTTTGTCATCAGTATGATAATTCCAAGAGATCAAAGAATCGTTTCCCATATGAGCCATTTGCCTGGCATGTAGTAGCTGCTAAATTTATATCTGTTAAGTAACGAATGATAGAACAAACAGAAAATATAAAGATACTATGATTCCAATAAAGTACAGAGAAATCAGTGTATACTTATTAAGCCATCATATGATTATATATGGTGATCGCTTATGATAACTGCCCATTGACCTTTATTTTCATATAAACCTTATTCTGTTAAGTAGACTCTTGCCAAATAATGTTAGCTACTAATATTATTGTCAATGGACAGGTAAAAAAATAAAGATTGAGGAAATGGAATAATTTCTCAAGAACTCTCTGAAAAATTAATGACTAAGAACTTATACTAAATCAGTGTGCAAAGACCAGATATAAAGCATAAGTCTCCTTTTTATTTTCTAATGATATATATGTACAACATTGTAGACTTAGGCTTTTATATGATACATGTTCCTTATCAACAACTTACTAAATAACACTATAATCATTCTAGTAAACAATAATAATGTTTGCTGTACTCTGCAAAATCATTAAATAAGTCAATATATGCATAACTCTAATTATTTATTGGAGTAAGAAATCTCACTACCAGAATCCTTGGAATATAGTATGGTTTCCATTTCACAGCTGTATTTTCGGATATTGGAATTTCACAAATATTATGGAGGAGTATCATCAGAAAAAAATTGGTTATGCTGTTATTTTTAACAACTTCTACTCTTATAATATGATTATAACTTATATGGACTTATCTTCAATGTCATCAGGTTAGTTTGTTGGATTGCCACTTGTATGAATTCCATTTTGGGAGCCTCTAATACATGTTAGTTTGATTATATAAAATTCCCATAACTGGAGTTCTGTCTCTGAAATTTTATTTATTAACTGCAATACATTAGTTATTTTGTAAATGTTTACCTAGAAGAGTCAGCAATCTATCCCTTAGACTTTCAACTGCATGCAATACAAGGATTTTCTATGTGGTCCAGTGATAAAATGTGTGTGTGTGTGTGTGTGTGTGCGCGTGCCTTTATGCAAAACTATATCCCATTATTTCTTCTTAGTTTTGAGACAGACTCGCTAAGTTGCTAACATTAGATATTGAAATCTCTCTGCCTCAGCCTCCCAGAATGATGGGATTACAGGCCCAGCTAACAATTGGAAAATTAGTGATAAAATGTCTGGTTCATGTGGAATTGCAATTGTCACAAGGATCTTCCTAAAGCAAATGATGGTAAGTGAATTATCCCTTGCTCTGGGTTGCCTGCCTTTACCCGAGAGTTTTTCATCACCTCCATTGGAACAGGATTCTTTCTGCCTACCAAACTTGGCCAAAACTCCTGAAAATGGCTTATCATAATACACTCATAAAGAAATATTACTTGGAGTGGATTTAAAATAATAATATAGTGGTTTTCACTGTTTTGTTCTTAGATCTCTGAACTCCTGCATTCGGCAGTGAGTGGTAACTGGTACAGGGATAGTTAATTCTGGAAAAAAATCTCATTAAAATTGTTAAGACTTGGAGACTAATCTTTTGAAGTATACAAAATTTTGCATAATTGTATTGAATAGACAATCAATATGCTAGAATTTTTTGAAATATGACAGCCTACCAATTATACATTTTAATATAATTAGATAATTTGACTTTAAAGGCATTGTCAGCATAACTTATAAGAATCTTGATACATTTAAAAAGATAAAGTTAATATTAGCTCTAATTACAGAAGGTAGATGCAAACTGAAAATAATGAAAACATCCTCCAAAATACAAGGCAAGCGAAGTATCTGAAGAAACCTTAACCAAGCCCAAAACTTATTAAAACAAATAAAACTTTGTTAGCATCTATAGACAATGATAGGGTTCTAAATAGCTTTGGAGCAATTGGAAAGCATCTGTTTAAAATTAATAGTAATGAAAATAAGAATTTTAAGTTGTTTTGGGTTTTCTTCCCCCCAAACAAAACAAAACAAAACTAAACTAAACCTTAATTAAATTCAAAATTATTCAACTTACTTTGTTTCTCTGCCTAAATAAAGATCACAAATTCTCCCGCTCTAAAGCAAGAAGTATAAAACAGAAAGCTTTTGCATTTCTGGCTACAAATTCACAACTTATTCTCTGAAGGATAATGAAGATTTTTGTTAAAGTTTCAAAATCTTAGTTCTGATTGGCTTTGTGAAACCTGTAAGCTTTGTTCAGTTTCATCTGAATGCTTACAGAAGCCTTGAGTGTTGGCACGGTCTTCTCCATATTCTAATGCATCCCATTAACTAGGTATTAACTTCTAAGTCATGGTTTTCCAGAATGTGCTATATGTGAACGTAGAAGCAGGATTCATCGTGAAGCAAGCATTGCTAGAATCAAGTCTCTTTACATAGAACCTCCAGCATCCCTGAAAGCTAGTATGCTTTGAGCTTGTTCCAGAGGAGAGACAGAGTGGAGTAGGGAAATGAAGGTCAGGAGATATACAGAAATGCAAATGGTCGGAACATTCCCTTTGAGAATCACGAAGGTGTGTTTTCCATTTATTTGAAGGTGGAAATCACATCGAACTTCACTAATTTCTATTCTGTCTGATTGTGAATCACGGAGCTGCCTTCAGTTCCACATCTTACCAAATATAAGAGGAACACGAACCTTAACGAGGCTCCCTACTCGTCACAGAGCCAAGATCTTTCCAATATTATTTATTGGTATTTTTTGCCTTAGAAAGATTTCTGTAGTTCTTTTTTCACAATTTTCCAAAAGTGCAGGTGGCCAAATTGTTTCTTTTAGAAGTATGCAGATTGCTGCTCCTCAAAGCCAGCTCGCTCAATGAGGCTAAATGCATATCTGTGAAAGATGAGCAAGATACTGAGTTAGACAAATCTTGAAGGACCAAGAGACCAAAATAAACACGTTTTCAAGTCTTCTGACATCTGGTACTCAACATGAAATAGCGATATTAAAAAATTGCTAAATGAAGCTTGTCTCAAAGGTTGATTCACATAATTGCATATCAGTATCTACCACTGTCATGGAAAGGAGTGATACGCAGACGGTGGCTCACCAGTGCCTTCAATTTAACAAAATTGTTCTTAAAATAATGCTCTATTATACTGGGATACATTGCGAGACCCTGTCTCAAAAAATACCTTATTTTAGTACAACCTAGACATGATAATTCATTTAAAATAGGTTTTATTCAAAATATAAGCACATTTTTGATGAGTCCTGAAGTTTTATATATATATATATATATATATATATATATATATATATATATATATATAGTTACTATTTAATAGAAAAATCTTTGTTTTTCCTTTTTAATCATGTGGATCTTTAAACGTTGTCTATTTAACATAAATTGTACAAATACTTTTTGTTTACTATATATTGGATACTGCTCTATATAGTAAAGACCAAAATTGTGTTATTGAGCTTATATTTCATGCGGAAGGATGGACAAAAATAAAGAAAAACAAGAACAAATAATATCAGATTATTGTAAATTCTATGTGCTATGGTTTAAATCTAAAATGTCTCATATATTTGGTGATTGGATCATTAAGATTGAATGATTGGATCTTTGGATTCATCCCTTGTTTATTTCATGTGTTAATAGGCAATGGGTCCTGGCTGGCTGGATGAGTCTTTCTAGAGACATGACCCAGAAGATTACATCTCTATCGTCTCTCCACCTCCTGGCTATCTTGTCTTGAATACTTTTCCTCCAGGCCATGCCCTTTCACCATTGCCATTTGACTATACCTGAACTGAGACCTCTGAAAGTGTGAGCTGAGCGAAAATAAACTTCTTCTGCTTTAAGTTTTAGGTGTCAGATACTGTGACCAGTGACAAAAAATGCCTAAAGCACTATGTAAGTAGATTGTGTAGGAACTTTACAATGCACCATCAGTTCAAGTTAACATTTGGGTTAAAATCCAAATGGAGCAATAAACTAGCTAAACAACATAATTGAAAGAACATGGTGCACAATAGACAATCCAGCATAAAGATTGTAGGGCAAAGACTGGCCTGGGGAAATAGAAAGTCTGAGAAGGGGAGAAAAGAAGTAGAAGTTGAGAAACAAGCAAAAAAGCAGGGGATGGGCAATTTTTAATCACATTAAACAATAGTAAGCTAGGCAGCACTATAAGCAATGAGTAGTAATCTGTAGATAGTTTATTGTAAATGGATAGATGTCAGAAAGGAATTAGGAAGCTATTACAATAGGAAGCGATGGTAGGATGAAGGTAAACATGTCCACTCCTGTCCAGCTATGTTGTCTAAAAATGAGAACCTTCACAAAAAGACCAGGAGGTTCTGAAGAACCCAAAGTGTTCCATCACACCCCTTTAAGAACAACTAGATTTTAGGATGTCGTCCATGTGTGAGATCAGTCATGACAACTGGACAAGAAAGAGTTGTATTTGCAGAAGTCTGAATGGATCATGCAAGATCCAAGGATAAGCCTAAATTCAACATTTAGTTGTGCTATTCCAATTTGAGTATCTCCATTATGCAATATTCTAATTTCAATACATGTGTATGCACATAACAAACTTGGTTAATTATTGCATGATCTCTCTGGGAGAAATACTTTTATCACTTTGATTCAAAAACAATTCTAACAAAGTGCTATGGACATTGAAGACTGAGTTTGCTCGTGATTGAAAAGAAGTGCTCTCTTTGCTGAACTAGTGTTAGTTAAATCTAATTCTTATTGATTTCCAAAAGTCCCGTGAGGAAACTTATTAGGAGAAAAAGAGAAGGGGGAAAAACAAAGACTAGCGCACAAGTTCTTTTCCCCCCAGAAGACAGGGCTGGGAAAGGGAAAGGAGTGTGTTTTCTCAACGTTTAAGGATAGCCAGCACCATCTCAGTGACCTTGGTAAGGCTTCTTAAAATTGGAACTTACATAATTTTTTTTTGGAAAAATGGAAGAAGCTTCGCAAACAATCATTTGTTAAGATCCCCCACCAATGTGCCCTACTTTAATTGTTGAGTGACTCCAGTAGACCAGTGTTGACTATCCTCCTCCCTTCTAGGCTTAGTGTAGGACATCTGAGCAGAAGCAGATAAATTACATAAACATAGACACATACACTTCAGAATTTGAAAGCTGGGTTTTTGTATCTTCAGTTCAGCAGAATTAGAAAAGACACTTCATCTCATACTGGTAACTGTCCTGATGCCATTGTATGCAGATAAGTCTTGAAAACAATTGGCTTGGGATTTTATTTTCACCTTTAAGCAAAGAGATAGGTATATACGTACTTTAGTTACTTCTTAATCGCTGGGATACACTACCTGATATTTGCAAACTAAGGCAGGAAAGATTATTTTAGCTTATAGATTTAGAGTATCTCGGCCCACTCATGGATGGCCAGCAATGATGGAAGCGTGTGGCAGTGGCTCAGGCCAAGGAAAGCTGTTCACAGTGTGGCAGACAGGAAGCCAAGTGAGCAAGGTGAGGCGGGGCTCACAAATACCCTTCCAGGCCACATCCCAGGAATCTGCCCCTTCCAGATCAAGCCCTGATGTTCCACCCCTTTCACCCAGGCTTCACCTCGTAACCATATGTGGTTCTATGATACTCCACAACATGCAAATATAAAAGGTTTCCAAAGGACATCCCAGATCCAAACCACAACCATGCGATGAATCCCCCCAGTTGAAGCTGTTTATAGTGCCACCCACAGCTTCCAATATGAAATTCCAGAGCTTTCTTTTTTCTTTCTTCCTTCCATATTTTTTGGCCATCTTCCTCCTTTTTTTTTCTCGCTTTCTTCCTTCTGTTGTCGCTGTTGTTAAAAATTTATGAAAACAGTAAGCTTTGCACTAAAGCTGAACTAGAAGTAGATATATTTTAGTTGTTTTTTTCCTACAATGTTCTCATTAAAAAAAAAGTTTAAGAATACTAGGTGCTCACCAGGAAACAAAGGTGAAACAAATACCTTAAAAAGAAAAAGTGCACGGACAAAGTTCCAGGGCAAACTTGTATAGCATCGAATATTAAATAGCTTTCTTTGTGCTTTTTTCCCCTGGCTTCCTGAAAAATTCATTCTTTTACAGATGTTTTCTAAAAGCAACTTTTTTTTTCTTTTTTCTGGAAGCTATCTACCTTGTTTTTAATAATTGTGATTTAAAGAATTTATGTTTAATATATTAAAAGTGTGCAAAATATATTTTTTCCTCTACAAAACCACAGAATAAAAGCAAATATATTATACAATAAAAGCTTTTTAAATCCAGTATCAAGAAATTTTAGACTAGAGATGGGATTATAACCAGTTAAGTGATGAATATCTTTCACCTTAAAACTTGGCTTCATAAATTGTAAATATGCCTATCAAATCTGATGTTATGTCTTCATACATTTTGTTATATTGATGAGAGTATACCGTGGAAAACAACACCAGGTTTTCAGCAGTAAAAGAGAATTTTAAAATAATTTTGTGAAAATACTTTAGTCTCCATCTAGATAAAACACTAGATCATTCAATCGCAACTGCAGAAATTCTCAGGAATGAAAATCAATCATTCAACGGCTTACTACAAATAGAACAATTTTCTCTTCAAACGAGAAGGGCATGGTTTTGATATTTTTGTGTAACTACTTCAGAGCAATGGTGAGAGGTATGATTTCTTCATTTTTATTTTACTTTAAAAATAAGACTAGGAAAGATCGGCCATTACATTTACAACCTTTTGAAATGCGACAAACGGCTTCCTGTATGACTGGCACATGATACTTTGGGCACTCCCGGTCCACGGCTGTCTGTGTCTACTGGTCATGGGGCACCCAGCACGCAAGGCCCTGTGGTTTTACAGACACTTGGAAAGTGACCCCCTCCCCCTCTCCCGTTGATGTTGTGGCTTTTAGCTCAATCAGAATTTAGTGGCGAGTGCCCAGAAATCACGGCCAACCTGATCTAGCTACCATATTTTTGCTAGTAAGATGTTAAATCATTTCTTGTATTCTAAGGAAATTTCCTTTACAGATTGAATGTGACAAGACAGTAATTTACTGTTTTTATTAGCAGTGTAACTAATGATGAATAATAAATTCACATAGAGTGCAGACAGATTCAGACTATCAAAAGTACTAGGTGACTTTGGTTATTATAGCACAAAACCAGTGGGTGAAATATATGGGGATTTTTTTCTTCAGCCAATAAATGACAAATATTTTAGAATATTCTTTTATACCTTTTCTATTTGATATGATCACTCATGTAAAACAGATATTTAAGGATGTTGAATGAAGATATAGTCATATACATTGCTTTTAATTTCTATGGAAATAAAACATTCTTAAAGCCTCACCTGTCACTGTTTATATAGTGTAAAGAAACAAGCACTGTCGTACATAGGCTCTTGTTTTTCATGGTACCTAGAAAATGTTACATATTCATCACTGCTGGCTGAAAATGGTAAAGATGTAAAGTCGTAGATGTAGTACAGTCACAGTTCTGGCATTCTCACTTAACGGCTGTGGGCATTTGATAAGTTACTCAAAACAGCTTGATTTCACCATTCTTCCTTATAAAAATGGGATAGAGTTTTGGAAATTTGATGAGATAGTGTTCATAAATGTTTTCACAATATTTTCTCCTGAGTTAATAAAATGGCTTTATTGGAACCTTTTCTCCTGTAAGACACCTTGAAATGAGAGAAAAAACAATAATAATAAAGAAATGAGAAGAGAAGGGGCCATGAGCAGATCCAGGATTCTATGTAATTATGTTCATCCTTGGTTATTTAGAAAAAAGTGTCTCACTGTGTGAAAAATACCACAAGAACACAAAAATAAAACAGGGCAAGCAACCCACAGGAGAACCACACACAGTCTTAAGTCACGTGGATCTGTAAGAGTCACAAACCACTAGGAGAAAATTTTTGGTTATTCTCTTTAGATAATTTTTGTTAAAAAATAGAAAACCTTAGTGGATACTAAATAATAGTTGCTTCATACTTGTTCTTACTGCACGGAGTAAAAGCTTTCTCTCTCTCTTTTTTTTTAAATGTTATATCATAACAACGACTGAGCCTACAATAACACAATAACATTCCCTGACCAAATCTTACAGTTACTGACCCACCTGGCAGTCAGTCTTCTTGTGGCTTCTTTTTAATTTTTATTTTTGCAATAGAAAACACTTTCAATGAGGAAAAGACAGTAAAAGAAATGTTAATGTTTCTAAATATTTGACTGTTTGACTTAGGGCTTTCACAGACTTTTACTTGAAATCCATTCTTAAATATTGTATTAGCTTCCCAGCACGGTTGCAATAGGTCACCACAAATTAGTTACCTTTAAAGCATTAGACGATTGTTTTGTCAGAGGTCTGAAGACCAACATTTGAAATTGAAGATCCCAATGGGACCGTTCCCCCTGCACCCCCAGAGTTGGAAAGGGGAACCTTCTCTGCTCCTTCTGTTTTTTACGGCCCCAGACAATCCTAAATCTGTGGCTGTATGATTGTAATGCCTGCCCCCACGTACACACACTTTTCTGCTGTTCTATGTGTCTTAAATACACCTCTCATTTCTCCTGGAAGAACACACCTGTTATTCAACTTCAGAGTCCTCTTGGTTAATCCAGAATGATCATTTGAAAATCCTGAGCTTAATGTCAAATACTCTTTCTTACTTTAAATAAGTAAGAATGCCCATGGGTTGAGAGTAGACATGTATTTTGGGGTCCGTCTTTTCAATCTCCTCCAGATGGTAAAAGGCAACCACAGAATGTTTGAGAAAAGCGTATACGTATCTGTGTGTAAACATATGATTCATTCAAAAATGAGGTCAAATAATTCAATGGAAAATATGTTTAATAAATGGTTCTGGATGATTCGACAGTCACTTGGAAGAAAGCATCCTCATTGGTTGTTATATTCAAAAAATTAATTTAAAAAAGATCCCAGACCTCAGGAAAAAATTCCCCTGTAGAATAAAATATACATAAATAACTGAATCTCATCACTGAAGTACCAATGATTTAAAAAAATAAAGAGAAAGTGAAATCTTTTAAAGTTAGAGATGTCTGCTCATCAAAACATGATGTTAACATGAAAAGGCAAGAAAAAATATTAAAAGTATACTTAATTAGAAACTTACATACCAAAAGCACAAGCACTTCCTAGTCTTTACAAAAAAAAAAAAAAAAAAAAGACAAACAACGCAGTCGAAGCAAAGCATTTGAAATTCCTCACAAATGATATCTGGCGCGTACTCAGGGCCTGAAAAAAACGCCTCACGTTTGCAGTCGTCAGTACAGTTTAGGTTATAATCATACTCAGTTGCCCCAAAAGAGCCACTATGTGATTAAAAAAAACCTATAACATTGCCTGATAATTTGGAGTATTTCTAATACAGCTAAAAATGTGCTCGTCTTGTGACCCAATTGTTCAATTCTATGTTTCTATTCAAGAGAATGTGAATATATGTGAGCAAAAGAAAGATCTTAACATTTTAGAGAAACTACTCAAATATTAAAAAAAATAGCAGCCTTCAAAAGGAGACTAAATAAACACATTGTGGTATGTTCACACGATGAAATAGTACTTGGCAGTAAAATGCACTAGTGCTATTCACAGCAAGATGGGTGTGTCTGACAACCAAGATACAGGGTTAAAGCACTTGTGCGTGAGACAGTCATTCAACTTATATGAAGTTCTGAGACATATAAAACTAACATGTAAAGGTGAAAAACTCACAAAGAAGTTTCCTCTATGAAATCAGATTATATAATATGCATAAAAACTACTCAAAAAAAGATAAAAAGAATCATGTGGCCCGGAAGTCCATCTTTGTATACTCAAAGTGCTTTACCTCATGATATGACACACATACACACTATTAAAATGTCTTAAAGAGAGAGAACTAAATTAATTTACCTTAGTCTTCTCTCAACAGGATGGGTAGCAACTCTGAGGCTTCTTCTTATATGTTTGAGGTTTTAGCAAATGATTAAATCATTGCATATAATATAAATCACACAGCAAGAAGAAGAATATCTCCTTAAACTGCAATGATTGGTAAAAAACACACATACAAAGCACAGAAGGAAATAGTGAGACACACACATACAGAGAGAGAAAGAGAGAGAGAGAAAGTACAATAACACAAATAAAGTAAACTGCAAACTTTGATGAAACATTTGTCAAATTCTCCAAGGATTATGGGATCCACTAAAACTGTTGCTCAATCTGTTTTTGAAATTTGAAATTATTTGAAAGAAATTTGAGTTGAATTGCATAATTCAGAGAACAGAATAAAACCTGAAGAATTGAAAACATTTAAATTAGCATTCACAGATGAATCTGAGAAAATACTGCATATGCAAAATAAGATATAATTATGTAAAATATAAATAACTTGAGAAAATGAATTTTGGAATTCTAGAGTATGACGTGATATTGCATTTCCTGCTGAACTGGTTCACTGAGTCAACTGTCTGCCTCTCATCCCTCCCATCAAAGCATTTTTTTTAGGTACAAAGTGGACACATCCATTATTGTAGCCACAGTTTTAACAATTTTCTGATAGACCGAAGGAGCTGAGAGTGTGTAAATGAATGAAACAAGCAGACCGTGACTGGAACAGAGGCCACAGAGAGTGCAGGCCAGAGGGTTGGAGATGGGATCCCGGTCCAGCTATAAGCTGCTACGTGAGTTCTCCAGTAGAGTCAGCAGGCCGCGCACAGGGCAGATGTAGAAATTGAATTCACAAAGGAAAAGATTCCTTTGGGTTTTATTCCAGAAAATATTCTCTTTCCACCCCAGTACACAGAGCAGGGATACTTAGCCATAACAATGTTTCTTTAAAAAAAACCATAAATAAGAGCTCAATCCGAGGCTTATGCAGTAGGTTTTGCACACCCTGGAAAATGTGGCTTCCTTTGGGGACAGATATCATCGTCACACCTAGTAGGGTTATTTATGCCTGCAGCTTGACAAGGTCTCCTGCCTTATGAACTCCATCTTGTCCCATAATAACCTTTATATCAGAATTTCCCCCAAAAAGCAATGTGCCAGAGATACCACCTTATTTTCAGTTTTTGCAAATAACTCTCATTCTTACCAGGTGTACAGGCTATTTTCCCCAGAAACTAATGGATGGCGACCAATCATCTGCAATCATGAGCAAGGAAATTTATAATTTATAAATAAAGTAAAATAAGTCCATGTTATGTGATCAAGACCAAAACAAGAGAATTGATTCAACATGAAATAGAGCTATGTAATGACACCAAGGAAAAGAAACGGCCTGAAGTTCATTTATTTGAAGAATTTATTTCACCCTTTAAAAAGCCAAAATGGTATGAAAACTGAAAAATGAAAGGGGGGATTTAAAGTTTTTGTAACTTTTTGTTTTAGAATTATCAAAAGAATGGGTGAAACTAAGGAAGAGGTTGTTAGGAAAAAGATGGAGTTAGAAAATACTGTACTAACTAGAGAGAATGATACAAAGAAACTCCAGAATTCAACCTGAGCAGCAAATCTAAAACAGAAAGCACAAGAACAAGAGGTGGAGCAATTTGAGAAAGAGTGTGAGTAGGGTCATGCGCACTAGAGCCAAACTGCACACACTCGCACACACAGTCATTCTGAGAAAGTACAACACAGGAAAGATATAGAACAGGCACACTGAAGACAAAAGAAGATGAACAATAAATTGCCAAAACTATTGGTGCAAATTAGGAAGCAAGGTAAATTGTGACAAGGTTGTATAAAATCAAAATTTTTAAGAAAAGAATATTTGGTTTGCATTAAAGATAAGAAAGGTATTATTGGCATATAGTGATTAGAAGCGAAGGATACCTGTAAATATTATATGACACGCAGGAGAACTACTCAAAAAGAAAAAAAAAATTTGCATCCTGAAATTTCAGTGGTGCTGCAGCTGACACATCCTGGTCTATCCTAATGAAATTAAGTAGGCCATGACGATGCACACAGGAGCTATCGTCATCACTCTGAAAATATCCCATTGGCGCTTCCATATCATTTCTCATTAAAGACTGGAAACAAGCAACTCCCTAAAACCAAAAGCAGACATGATGTTCTTCGTGGGCAGGAATTATATCTTTGTCTTACATCAGGCTTTATCAGAAAATTTATTTCTTAAGGAGTTTTCATATATGTTACTGAGTTTTTCCCTTATTTAGTGATTCATTTATTCAATAAACATGGGTCTACATCTTGTATGAAAAGTGCTGTTGAATACTGAGTATAGAAGAAAAGGTAAGGTATTCACTCCTTGTTGTGTATATGGGGCCGCACAGGAAAAATACATGGGAGGGTTGTTTCAACATAGTGATAAATATCTTAAAATTTATATATATATATATATATATAAAGTTCACTAATGCAGTAAGGAAAGAAATGATGAATCACTTGATAAGTACTAAGGAGAAATGAATTAGATAGCTGTTTGTTTGTTTGTTTTTCCAGCAAGGGAGTCACAATAGGGGAGTTTTAATTCTGAGCTATATTCCCAGACTTTTTCATCTTTATTTTGAAGCAAGGTCATGCTACATTGCCCAAGACGGCCTCAGATTTGAAGTCCTTGTCTCAGCCTCCTGAAATTACAGATGTACGCCACTGTGTCTGGCTTACAGTAAATTCTCATGTAATATTTTCTGCAAAACTAATGTGTCTAGTAGATTTCTGAGTGATGTTTGCATTCATTTTATTTAAAAATCCTTTATATTATTATTTTTATGGCAACTTGCTAATATTCTCTACTACGTTACCTATATTTTTTATAAAGTTTATATTTTCATTTTGATTACTAGACAGGTATATATTAAGAATACTTAAATACATAGAAATTAACAAAGCATTTCTTATCTAACTAGTTACAATAAACAACTATTAATCTACTATAGACTTGTTTTACAATAATAATAGTGTGGGTATGTAATATATATAAACTATTTCCATGAGAATATTCATAATTTCGACATTTAGCTTACTAATATTTGTTCTTTCATGGATATTTTATTAAAAAAAACATAAAACAAAACATAAAACAAAAACATAAAAAAGGCAGTTGATTACAAAATTAATTGAGCTCAATGTATCTAATACTTTACTAGGACAGGAATTAAATACCAAAACTATGATTTTAAAAAAAAGAACACATCTTCCCTTTAAGTATGTATTTTCTCACATACCTCAGCTTGTTCCAGTTTGAGTCACCTGCATTCTAAGGGTTCAGCAGCCACCAGTCATTATTCAATATTAACACAAGTTGATTATTAAAACAAAACTGTCTCACAGATTGAAAAGTACTTACTGTGAGAGCTGATATCTGCCCATCCTCTGCCTCTACATCATGCTTCCCTGTGAGATGAAGTTCGTGAAGATTGCTTACACCCTGCACAGCTGTGAAATCCCCCACCTCATCCTTGTGGAATTTGCTTGATTTTCAGAGATTGATACAATTGCATCCTGCCCACTAAGCGTGATTTCTACCTTCACTTGTCTGCTCTGTGATTTTAATTAGACAATGTATTATTTTGGGGCCACTCTGGGTAAATGATTCACTGCTGTAAGTGGTCTAGCTCCTCACTCTGCCTTTCTTTTCCCTTAATAAAAGAACACAGGAGCCTCTTCATGGGGCTGCACAGCCAATTCTCCTTTCTTTACGTAGCAAATCTTCATCGTCTCTCTGAACAGCTCTGAGTTCCAGAATATCTGATCAACGATATGTCTTCAACACTTTTGTCCCAAAATGTGACAACTTGAGGCTTGGTAAATATCGCCAGGGTGGATTAAGAATTACCTGGATCATTGTCATAGTGAATGGGCATCATGGAGAAAACTGGTAACGGTTGTCTACCATGCCTGAAGTTACTCAAAAGGATGGTAAATACTGTGATCCGGAATAGAAGTTAGATATTAGAGATTAAGATGGAAGAGGAAACAGGACACATTTTCCCCAGTAGCTTTAGATGGAAAGAACGATCAAATATGCTTCTGAATCTAGAATAAAAAGTGATTTAAACAATCTATCTCATTTCCTCAACGAAGCCCAGAATGCAGCTACACAAAAGAACACTGATGTTCTTACCCAGAAACTGTATGAATAGACGCACTATCAAATTGTTTCTGAATTTATAGGAAGCTGATGAGCATTGGTAAAGAGGCCTTCTCTTGGTCATCGAAAAGTAAAACTTGTTAGGCCGGTCAGCGGATCTGCGATTATGATGGAACAGTTAACACCACAATAATTAAAGCCCTACGGGCACTTCCATTGCAAAAGCACACTCCTCATGTATTGAAACCCAGCGGTCAGGATTCAGTCTCGGATGAAAGTTGGCAGGTAGGGCTCCGGAGCTCGGCAGGGAAGAGGACGAAGAAGGGGGATTTTTAAATTTTTATTTACTGAACTGTCAAAGACAAAATATAGCCATTAAAATATGTTGAGAAAGTAATAAATAATACATTCCCCTCAAAATTAGTATGCAAAGCAAATCCCTGGGTGCCCCAGCTATGGTGAGAGAGAGCCTTTTGGTTATACAGACTAGGAAATAAAAATCAAAACAAAACCCAGTGAGCTGAAGGATGGGGTTTTTAAGCCTGTGAGTGGTTTCTCTTTTACAGAGAATATTTAGATGTGGTGAAAAACATATTTAGTGTTCTTAAATATTTATCTGCCCAAGGAATTTAGATGAGTCCAATGGAACTACAAAATGTTCACCAGCACAGTGGGTTTAGCTACAAAGGATATTATATCACTTGTTTTTTCTTCAGACTCCTTTGATAGATAACTTTAATCTAAATTCCTTCATTTCTACAAATCAAGGCACTTTTAAGACATGATTCCCCCTATGTTTGTTAGCAATGATATAATTTACTATAACATGTATATCTCTAATGTAAGTTAGTACTTTTTTCCCCTGAAGGGTGAAGGTAGCATCTCATGAAGTATAAAAGAAAAATAACAAATTAAGAACTTATTGAATAAAAGATATTTAGGAGTTCATTTTCAATTTTAGTATTTTTCAGTATTTTATATTGTTTAATATTTGTTTTCAAATGTAATTGTTACTTTCCTTGTCTTAGAATATATAATTATATTTGATTCTGTTGTTTCCTAATTATTGTTATGCTTAATTTGAACAGTGGAAACACAAAAGTCTGCCAGAGCTCTTTGTTTTTAGAGTAGACATTTGTCGAGTGAAGGTGTTCTTTGCATATAGTCTCAGTATCCTGGGATGCTAAGGCAAGGTATCACAAATTTGAGCCCAGCCTCCTCTGGTACACCTCTCTCTCTCTCTCTCTCTCTCTCTCTCTCTCTCTCTCTCTCTCTCTCACACACACACACACACACACACACACACACACTTGTATTTAAGGGCTCCGTTAGTCATAAAAAGCAAAATTAAAGGGGAAATTTTTGCTTATAGAATGGATCCTCTCTCTGTAGGACAAAATTCTGGACCCTGCCTGCCCAGGTGTTCAGTCAACATCTTCAGTGTGCATCAGCCCCTTCCCAGGTGTAGCTTCTAATTGTTGCATGGCGATTTCACTCTGGGGTTCGGCCTCTTCTTACGTATGAAGTGGAAATTGACAACTGAATGTGACTCAATTTCAGTTAACATCCAAATAACTTCAGCACAATCTGGTGAACTTTTGACTGGCTCTGATTATTTCTGTCTTTGGTTTACACTTAAAAACCTGAAATAATTGCCCTATTTAGGAGGATGCAGCATTGCTTTTTCTCTACGTTGCAGGGACTGATGTGGAAGAACCATCTGCCTCAGTGTCCATGAGGCACCACTGAAAGTTCCAGAAAGGGCTTGGAGAAGTCCAGGTTGGCAAGTTCATTATGGCTTACAATACAGAGCAGTGAACCACTTCTAGGATGCAGCAGTACCACAGTGTTGTTAAGCAGCTGGTTTTATGGGGATCTAGTTAGAACAGCAATAGTAGAATCAAAAGCAAGATGAGAATCTAAGTGTACTCTGTTCCCATCACATCTCAATTGGGGACTCTGTGTGTCTGAGAAAGCCCTGTCCAGTTATAGGGACAAATGGCCTTGTTATGTCGTAGTGTGCCACACTGCACTATATTTCCTGGGTACCCCCTTGATAACTAAACAATCGCCTACTACACATGGAGTTACTCCGGCTCAGATCTGTAACACAATCCCTACAAGTCCCAGTATATGAAAACCACCAACAAGAAAGGAATTGTGGAGAAGACAGTATCTTAAAAGAAAACAGTTTTCTGCTTCTGAAAAAATAAAATAGATACTCTCTCCTTTATTCTTTCAACTAAGTTCAAATTAAAAGTCTCAACATGATAAATAAAGCAAACATAAAACTGAGCAATGGAACAAAGGGACCCAACCTAACAACTCTGACACAAAAGAAAAACACGGCAGTGAATTCTCTTGATTCTCTTGTAAACTCAAAAAAGCTGGACTTGATACTGAAGACATGAAAACTCAGAAACACCAGTGAGTATAAAAAAATTTTTCCAGAAAATGTCTACTTTGGGCCAGGTACCATTAAAGGAAAGCATGACAGGACAGAAACCTTTGGTGTTGTGTTCTACCGTGGCTATATGACACAGAAAGTTACACAACTCCAGTCAAACTAGGCAGCCAAAAATCCACATCATTCAGTGTCGTGTGCCCAACTCATCCATATGAAGGCCACCAATCGTGGTGTCAGGTTAGCATTCTTAGTGACATAAGTAAGTTGGACTCCTACCCCTGTTCAGTGGTAATGATATTTTGCTTCCCCATTCAACTAACATGGCTTCATTGTAGAATTAATACAGATGCTGAGCTTACAACCCCACAAAGCAGCGGTCCCTTCCCTCCCCCACTTGCCGATGGGGTCTTAGTGTGACATCTGTTCCCACCTCACCTGAATAATGAGGTGGTACTTCCCTTTGTAAGGAGACCTGGTAAGACTTCAGACACAAGTAAGTAAAAACATGATGTTGAAAATGTCCACATTTTGTTTAACAATAACTTAGTAGCTGTGCATGATGGCACACACTTCTCATTCCAGTATACATTTGAATGAGGAGAACTGTAACTTCGAGCCCAGTCTAGGCAATTTAGCACATCAATGTGAGCCTGTCTCAAAATTTAAATATAGAGGAGGGATAGGTAGATAGAAAGATAGATAAATAGATAGATAGATGATGCGGGATTTGGCTTAGTGTTATACTCTGGGTTCAATATCCTACATAATAACTTTTTATATTGAGGCTATCAAGCTTTCAAACTAACAACAGATTATCAACAGATGGAAACATCAGTATTAAAATGACATGGGTTTTAGGCAACCACCATGAAATTCTTTAACCCTTACAAACATGTTTGAATCAGGGAGCAGACTAGAATGTCTTCACAAAGAAATCTGACTTGCAATAAAATTTTACAAGATGCCCCATAGTTGGAGAATTGGAAGAGTAGAACAATGAAACCAGTTTCCTGTCGTGAGTCTCACCTACGAGTCATGTGTACAGAAAGGGATCATTCGACCTCTACTCCACATCTCGGTAGAAGCAATAGTGGTTACAACTAAATGCCCATCTCAAAAGCCTACCAGGAGAGATTTTTAGTGTTCTCAAAACAAAGAAATGATAAATTCAGTGATGACGTGTGTCACACCTGCACTGATCTTTATACTTTAAGCTCATACTCCGTAAATAAAAGCAATTATGTCTATTAAACCAAATATTGTTTTCAAAAGTAGCAGGAAAAATAAAATGTATGGCACTCCAAGAGAAATGTAAGTTTAAGGCTCATTAGAGTCCTTGACCACCATCTGGTAGGTGTCACGACCAGCAGTTACTGTTATTGCTGGGTTAACTCCCTCAAGCTGTACCTTTCCCACTGCCTTATCTTCAATCTCCTTTTATCACTCGATTTCAAATTAGTATCTCTTGTGACTTGTGGGTTTTACTCAATTTTCAATTCTCTCTCCTTTCTCCTATATCTTAATATTTAGCCAAGAGGAATGTCAATAAAGGTCATAACAAAGCAACATTCTATAGTTTTTTGAACAAATAAAATGAAAAAAGTCACATTGCCAAATTCTGGTGATGATACAAAAAACTGTCACCTGTCACACTTTGCTGATGGTAATGTAAAATGATACAAAGGACGTGGGACACAGCTGGATCTGGACAGTCTCCTAGAAACTGAATAGGCCTATACAAGTAACTTTATCATTTTCCCCCAGAGAATAAAATATATGGCCAGAATTGCTCTAAAAATCATTGATTTTAATAGTCCAAAGGTGGAAAATAAATAATTTTTTCTCAATAGTTGAATGGATCAACTTGGTGCATTAATACCAAGGGATGTTACTTAGCAATAATAAAGAATGAGCTGTAGATAAGTCCAACAAACAGGTTGGTGGGATCTTAATGGGTTTACATTGAGCTAAAAACATGGGATGTCTTTTCATTTCTAAAGTTTTTGAATAGGAAGAATGAATATTGGTCATAATTCAAAAATTGTTAAACAGATTCATTACAATACTAATCAAAATGCCAACAGCATTCCCACAGGACAAGAAAATAAAAACCTTAAAATGTACATGGAACCAGAAAAGACCCAGAATTTATGAAGCTATCCTAAGTAACAGTGGGAAGAAACACAAATCCAGACTTCCAAGTATACTACAAGGCAACAGTGATTACGTCTACATTGTACCGGTACAAAAAGGGACAGGAAGACCAATGGAATGGAAATGAAGATACAGGGACAAACCAAGCACCTTTAACCACCAGGTTTCCTGCAAAGGAGCTACGCTATTCACAATAATGTTGGGAGAACTAGATATCTATATGTTGGAGTGTGACATTAGACCCAGACCTTTTACCCTGCACTAAATCAAATCAAAATGAATCCAAGGGATAGATATCAAAAAAGTAGGAAATTTTTGCATCAGAATTTATGGGCTTTTGGATAAGTACATCAGTTCTGCCTTCAGAAATCTCTAATAAAATTTAAAGAATTTAAAGGAATAATTTATTAATATATATTTGTTTATATAACCAATATTTCTATTATCTAACAAAAATGATATTCAGAATTTCCCTCAAAAGAGAAATTTTACTAACTAATTACAAAAAGAATTAGTTTGTGAATTAGTATGGGTATCCTAGCCACCTAAACAAATGAATAAAGAATAGAGACCAATTAAGGTAAGCCCAACAATTACTCTAGAAAAACTGATATCTCAAATAATTTCAGAAAATAATTTGCAGCAATATGTTTATTACACTCTGCATACCTTTAGACACTCTTTCATCATTCACAAGAATCACGGATAAATATCATGTGCTGTCAAAGGTTCACAGTAAAATCATGCCATGTTCTCTTCCAAGAGGGCTGAATTCTTTTTTTTTTTTTTTTAACCTGATTGTGGCTCAGGGAGCAAAGTACTAGAAATGGGTATCTATTAAGTTTTATTGACTATTCATAAAAGCTTATAATAACCAGGTGAATGCTGTAAATTGCACTGTGGGTGTTTAGCTATATTTACCATCAACTCTGTAAACGATACGTATTCTTTCATTTCAGGTTAACTATCAAAAAACATTCTCTAAAAATTGTACAATCTCATAGTTCCAAGCCAAAGTTGAAAGGTAACCAAGGGAACAGCAGTGTTTCCTCACTTCTGAGGCTTTCAAAAAGAATACATTTGTTTGGGAGCCTAGGCATTTGAAACATACTCTTCATGTATATTTTTCTAACAATATAAGAGAAGACTTCCTACCCCCCCAGAGAGATCTCTGATTGTATTCACTGAAAATTCTATTTTTAAAAAAGTTGTGTAGGTGTTGGGTAAGATCCATTGACATGTAAGTTAGGAAAACATAGATTCATTGCTAAAATAAAAGAATTCAAAACTATGAAATCATCACTACCATCACACATTAAATGCATATGTCAATGATTCAGTTTAACTCATTAATCAATGAGGTAGTCACTAAAATTTCACACTGTCTGATGGAATAAGAACTTAGCTGTTTCTATCTTTTACTGGACAATGTTTATGTACGTTGTCACAGAGAGAAATAATTTGTATTAATCAGCTTTAAATAATTTAAATTTTATAACACAGTGCAAAGAATGCTAAAAAAGCATACCTCTATAACATTACATAATCCTCAGATAGGATTGCGTAAAATCTGAACATTTCATTAAAAATAATAAGTAACAACTTTTATATTTTACTAAGTCTGACAATATTTTTTTCTGATAACGCTCTCCATTTTTTCAATGTTCATGTTCGAGGGACACAGAATTGAGCTGTTTTGTGTCACAATTAATGGTTAATACATGAGTAAGTGAAAGAACTCATAGAAATTGGATGGCTTCTCACTAAAAATCTAAACAGAACCCCATGCAACCAAGTAAAGAGGACTTGTACTTTTAGAATTGTAATCTATGAATTATTTAATAATCAAATAGAACTTCTTATGTATCAGGTATCTTAGATTGTGAATCAAAGAAGGACTCACTTATCAATAGTTTTGTTATCTTAAAATGTTACCTAAGGAAATGCCTGCACACCCTGGGCTTACAATACAACAATGTGGCCGAAATCCTTCCACCTGTGGGCATCTTCCTTTTTTTTTCCTCTTGAGTTTTATTGCTACTGATTTTCAACCTCATCCTTTCACTTGGATTTCATCCAAAAGAAATAACCCCTAGAACCAACAAATGAGATTATAATTATATCAAATTAGAAAATTCCTGCATGGCAAAGGAAATACTTAACAGAGTGAAGGGAGGACTGACAGAATGGGTTAATTTTTATCAGCTACGCCCCAGACAGGAGGCTAAAAACTGAGATATACAAAGAACTGAAGAAAAAATAAAATAGACCCCTCGAAGTCAAAGACCCAGTTAAAAATGGGCAACTGAAATGAATAGACAGTTTACAGATATAGAATACAAATGGCCAGAAAATATATGAAAAATTGTGCAACATCCTTAGCCATTACTCAAGTGCAAATCAAAACCTCACCAAGGTACCACTTTACCCCAGAGAAATCAGCATATATCAAGAATTCAAATAACAATAGTTACTAGCAAGGTTACAAGGGATAAAGGAACATTTTCCATTGCTAGCGGGAGTGTAAACTAGTATAACCCCTATGGAAAGCAGTATGGAAATTACTCAGAAAATTGAGAGTATGTATTCCATTTGACCCAATGATACCTCTTCTGGGTATCTTACAAAAGAGTTAAAAGCAAGATGTAGCAGAGATATCTGTACAACCCATGCTATGGCAGCTTAATTAACAGCAGCTAAACTGTGGAAGTTGTCAAAACCTCCATTAATAGACGAATTGATGTTAAAAATGTGGTTTACATGCACAATGGAGCACTACTCTAACACACAGGCAGACAGATTTGAATCATATTTAATAAGTGGTTACTATCTGAGGCCATTATGCTTAGTGAAGTGAGTCAGACTCAGAATGCGATATACCTCATGGTTTCTCTAATATGGGAAACACAGAGTATAAATAAATAATAGATTTAAAGGGGGAGATGTTAGAATTCAAGGGGTAATGGAGAAAGAAGGAGGGTGAAAGGGGAGGAGGAAGCAAATATAAAGTTGACAAAATATATATGTGCATAAAATTCTCAAGCTCAGTGTGACCATTGTGTACTGCTTATATACATTAAGAAATAATCGGGGGGGGGGGCTTTCCTTCAAATTTTTTTTAAAAAGACATTTTACGTTGAATTTTCACATCTTAAAGTCGAGATAATTGAAATGGAATATCATGAGACAAAGAAGAGAAATTGTGAGAAAAAATTGGAGAGAAATGACAGCTTACAGATAAAGGCCTGGTCAAGAAGCCTCCCCTCTATCTTGAATATTCTTCTGGAAATAAAAATACTTTAAAAATTAAATTTTTATCTCATTATAGGTATTATAGGAATTTTTGTTTTATATAGTTGAAATACTCACTTTTGTGTGAATTCCCTGAATTGCATATTTTTCCCTTGTAAAAAGTGAATATGGAAAAGACGCACACCTAAGGAAATGCTCATCGGTATGTGATATTGCCAGTGATACGTGTGGGTAAAAGATCTGGGGCTCAAATGGAAAATCCACTTACTAGAACAATGTTCTTGAGTACCTGGCAATATTCTGCGACTGCCACTGTCAAAAGGCTGAATATTGCAATTTTTAAGTCAGTTTCTATTGTCTAAAGCTATGTGTGGACTGGGGTAGCACTAGATTTTTAAACAGAAAAAAATTACCCCAAGAATCTCATATGTTTAAAAGAAAAGCATCTCTGAGGAGATGTGCCATACTATCCTCTTAAATTACTCAATAATCCTCGTGCCCTGAGTGTCTTACAGAGAACATGGTAGAGACGAAGATTTACATGTGCTTGATGAAGACTGATTAAATAATTCAGTGATGCTAGATAGACATGGTAGGTATTAACTCTCCAAAGTAAATCTTGTCTTAAACAAGTAAATAACAAATCTTTGAATAGTGTGTAATTACATGTAGGGGATAAAAGTAACAACCTTTTCTCATGACATCAAAATGATGGCATGTTATTTTTGTTTGTAAATTGTTAAAAACAATGTTTACCTTTTGATGACCAAGACTTAGTGGTCACAATAACACATCAAATAACTTTTTGAATGGACAAAAGAAAGAATTAAAAAGTCTTCTGGACATTGATTTCTGTAAAAGCATTCTCATGTAGAATCAATATATGCATAAAGGAATAAAAGACAATTGGACTTAAGTCTTAAAGACGGTCTATGAGGACTGAAGTCTCTGGCTTTGATCTATTAATTAATAGTGATTTGGGAATTTTTTGCAAGAATTTAGGTCTTAAATTCTTTCCATCATTGTCTTAAATGTATTGCACTTTAATGCTTAATTGCCTCATAACTGTAATTTCAACCATAAATTGCTAAATACAAGACATTTAATTTTGTGAAAGAATTACAAATTTTAATTTCCACATGACTCCAAGTCATTTGGACAATTGCCATATAAATTAATATTAATCAATTTTTGAGGTATGTGTATGGTTTAAGTGTGTGATAATACCAGTTGCATTAGATCCACAAATCGAATATATATATTTGGAATAAATCATTTTAATTCTTTTCTATAATATAAACATAAATGAAAGTGTTTTCTAAAATATTAACAGTAGTATGATGTTTAAAGTTTTTATCTGGTAAATAGTTCAGTGTCTCGTTTTTACAAAGTCTTTTGTGTTTTGGGTGGGTTTGTAATGATTTGGAGACATTTTCCCTGTTCTTTGACCATTGCAGTGATTTACATGTGTAGATGAAAAGAAAGAAGAAAAAGGATGGAAGGAAAAGAGAGGTAGGAAGAAAAAGAATCAAAAGGAAGTTTTAACTACAGATAAAAGGAAAATGTTATCAATATTTTAAGGACAAAATATATAGAAGTGTGTCATTGAGCATTTGTGTTTTTCAGTAGTAAGTTGAGACAAAGTTATTTAAACCTTGAAATTTAAAAGCTATTACTAAAAGATATAATTATGTGGGCCAGATTCATTCCCTTAAGACCAACTGGGAGTGTTGCATACTCCCCATTGGGTTAAGACAGGTCTAGATTCCCAATTAACATTACAAAACACATCGTAAGCACTGTATTTTGTTTATTCTGCTGATGGAACAAATTAATCTTCTTCCTCTGACTCCTGTTCCTTGAACAGAATTTCAAATCTTGTGAATTATTTCCATCTTTCTTTCATGCAAGGCACCAAGAGTCTTGGGGACGAACTTTCCTTCCGACACTTTCAAAAGCCTACAGTTTCCCCAATTATGCTAGTGAGATTTTTGTTCTTAACTATCTACCTTAACCAAAATGCCTTAAATATGTTAGCCTCACACATTGCTCTGTAATTTCATCACCACTGACCTTGGTTCTGGCTTTATTGTGAGTTACCATCTCATCATCGGAAGAAGTGTCACCACCCACCTTCCGTGTATCGAATCGGCACATCCTTAAACCCACTGGGCGGGGTTAGATCTGAACGTGTTGCTCTTCTGCGCTCAGAGCCAGAGATCTGGCTAACGTCCGTAAAATACCGTGACGCACCATTGAAGGGTCTTTCAGACCTTGGGCTTTCTCACCTTTTGGGCATTTTCTCCCAGCCCCACCATTCAATGTATGCCCTGGACCTGGGCAGCTGGAGGCTTTTGGAATGGGGCATATTCCCTGTGTCATATCTGCAAAGACTGTCTCTGTCTTATTGGAATTTTCATGCTCAATGTTCAGCAGTCCAGCCATTGTAGAACCTAATTACCTAGAAAGTGAATGGATGCACGATACTGCTTGTGACAAACAAAACAAGACTTTAGAAAGCCAAAAGCTACTTAGAAAAATAATGTATATTGAGATATGTCAGACAAAGTTTCAAATATATTAGCTTGGTCCAAATAGCATTATTCTTGAGATTATGTATAAAGCATATATAATCCACCATTAGGATGTCAGAAACCCTGAGCCACATAGCAAGATAAAAATAAAAAAGCCTACTAAAAGCAGGAGCAATAACTTAGTATATATATACGGAAATTTTTATATTGCTAAGGTAATGTCTTTCGTAACAACTGGGTAATTCTTTCTTAAAAAGCTTTATAAAAGGATAAAAATTTAAACATACTAATTTGATTTTTCTGAACATTTACAGGTTTCTTAACTTATCAAAAAGTGAAATACAATATTTAATAGTTGCTATTTATTTTTAAGTAAAAGTTAACCTCAAATTTTTTAAGTATGAGCTTTTTAAGGGCACTTACAGGTGCAGATTGCCCTTATTTTGGGGATGCCTAGGTTTTGTGCCGAATGAGTGAGTTGATGGTTAGTATCAACTGCCACTCACAGCCTAAAAGAGGAAAATCAGTGAATATCACTAAAAAGATGGAACTGGAAAGATGTCATGAGGGTATATTTTTATTCTTATCTGAAATATTGCACAAGTGAATGTAAATGAAAGATTTTTAAAAAGTGACAGCTTTCCTTTCATAAAATTTTGGAAAACTGGGAAAAGAATGCCATGGGAAGACTAAAGAATTGTAACAGTATTTTAAGATTTTTTTATTTTTATCTTACAGCGTCATAAGGAAAATACAAGAACAATCAAGGAGACAATGTCATCTGTCGTTAGTTTGGTTGGAATTCTTCCGTCTACTCCACCCTCTCTTACAACCTTCTTTGTGGTGAAATGAATTTGCTTGTACTGCTTTTGATTCTTTGTTTATTATTTTGATTGTTGTATTGTAGATTTTTGCTTTGCAGTTACCACGAAGCTCATAATAAAGCACCTTTCGGTTATAGCATTCGACTTTGACACGACAGGAGGTGACCATCGCCATAAAGACAGGCGAAGAAGCGAGGGTGAGAGATAGCGTACCAACGCCACGCTGCTCCCGCGTCCATCTCCCTCTGCATTTCCTTCTTTTGAGGCTTCTAGGCTCAAAATGTTATCTGAATTTTCAATTTCAACATTAATGTAGCTGCAACTTTTTGTCTTTTAGTCTTAACACTACAGATAGGCAAGGTTTAGATATCAAGTTTATAATAGTGGAGAATTCTGAGTTTGTCTCGACGAACTTTCTCACCACTGATCCATATCTTCTGATTTATATATTTATACACATAAATCCATATATTTGTAGATATTAATCTACATATTTATAAATGCATACATCAGAAGATAAATAATAAATTTATACATATAAATTTACCTCTTGTGATTTATATTTTACTCTCACCCATTGAACATTTTTTTCTTTTTGGTTGATGAACTCCTGGGGACATTTCTTGTAGGACATTTGCGAAAGAGGCATCCTCCTAGTTCTCCTTCGGAATGTCTCTATCTCTTCTTTGTTTCTAAAGGATAAAGGATTGCTTTGTTGGGTCCACAATTCTTGATTGGAAGTTTTTTTTTTTTTCCCATTCTTTTAGGAAATATGGAAATTTATGCTACCCTAACCTAGCCCTTAAAGTTTCTGCTTTAAAAGCTGGGCCATTATTATTTATTATTGGACCATTTTTACTTATTTCCATTCTCACACTTTTTTGAGAATCTTCCCTTTATTCTTCAGCTGTCAGCTTGATTATAATGTCTTTGATAGACTTGGCTGAGATCAATCTGACTGGTGAACTTTGACCTTCTTGTGCCTGGAGGTATGTGCATTTTCTAAGTTTGAGAGGTTTTCTATTGTTCCTTTGAGTATGTTTCATGTCTCTTGGCATTATTTACTGTGTCTTGAACTAAATGTCCAAAACTTTGCTCTTTCAATATCACCTCAAAGTTCTCTATTTATGTTGCTTTCATTCTTTTTTCCTTTTACCCCCTCTGTGCATTTTCAAATCTTTTGAGATCACTAATTCTGCTTTATCTGTACCACTACTGATGTCTTTTATTGAGTTGTTTTTTTTTTTTTTGGCTTAGCATATTTTTCTGTTCAAAGACTTTTATTTGAATCTTTAAATTGCATAAACCTCATTAAGCTTCCTTGCTAGCATGTCAAACCATTTTCTGTATGTTTTCTTGAGGCTAAGTGAGTTTTCTTAATATATCTGTTGTTAAATATTTTCTCAATCTTCGGGTTTTCCCGTATTGATTATTATCTGGTCAGTCCAGCACCTTATTTTGGCCATTAAGTGTGACCATAGTTACTGAAAGTTCTTGGATGCTGTGTGTGTAATACCATCTAACTGTTGAATGATTGGGTATCTATAGCCATCTTGGCAATCTGAATTTGCATCTGCCTTCCCAGAAACCCTAAGCAGACTGCTTGTTCTGTCTCAGTTTGTAGTTATTTCAGCTATTTCAACACTAGATGATGCTCTAAGTCTATGTTTGCCACCAGCTGCTGTTGGTGTTTTGCTGCTGGACCAGCCTTAGAGGGCAAGCCAGCTCATGGTTGGGATATTGTGTAGATGAATTAAGGAGCTACCTACAAAAGGTGGTTTTTCCCAGCAATCTTCTTTGGGATTACAGAAATAAAGGCCTAGAGGCCTCATCTACAGGCAATGGGCTGAGGCTAGAACCCAGGAGAAGTTTCCTGACTCTGGATAGAATTACGATGGTGGAACCAGGGCTCAGGCTACTATGGAACAACATGGCACCCATCTCCCTGTCTTTCCCCAAATGAATAATCTTACTGTGATGTGGCCCATGAGGTTGGCAAAGGAGTCAGATGTGCAGTACTGTTTCATTAGTGCCACCAAGCCGTGTCAACCTCACCCCACAGCATGCAAAGACCAGTGCAGCATTAGGAAGTACCAAGGCCCAAACTGCTGAGAGAAGCCCACCACTCAGGTGGGTCCAGGGCCCAAGACTGTCACAGCCAGCCTCGTGTGAACGGAGCCACCTTTGTTTGGATTACTGTAGAATCACTTATTTCTCTATTAATTGTCTGTACTTATAGTTTTCAAGTGGTCCCTTGTAGACAATGCAGATTTCTTGCCTTTTTTTTTTTCCTTTTTGGTAAAGGCGATTGAGTCCAGAGCTATGTCACTGAGCTATAATCCCATCTCGTTTTAAATTTTGAGACATGGCCTTGCTAAATCACTAAGTTGTCCAAGTTGGGTTCAAACTGGCAATCCTCCTGCTTCAGCGTCCCAGAGTGCTGAGCTACAGACTTGTATCACCAGGGCTGGCTTTTCTTGGTTTATAGATTTTCTGTCTCAGTGTCTATTTTATGGTTAGTGTACAACTTATTTAAGATCATTTACATTTATCCATATTGATCTGTAATTAATTGTAGTTAGTTGGATTAATACTCATTTTCAACTATTTTGTTTGTTGCATGTATTCTCTGCTTTTCTTTAAAGGTATTTGTTGTTCTGCCTTCTCTTTCTGTTGTTGGTCTTTTCACGTTATACTACATTTATTTTCTTTGTTAGCATATTTATTAGCTCATAACAAAGAAAAAAAAGTCTTCATTGGTGGGGTTGGAGGAATGGTTCAGCGGTTAAAGTGCTTGAGCAAGCATTAAGCCAAGCGCTAAGTACCCGAGTTCGATTCCCCAGCAGCACATAAACTGGGCGTGGTGGCGCACGCCTGTAATCCCAGCATTCGGGAGGCTGAGACAGGAGGATTGCCTTGAGTCCAAGGCCAGCCTGGGCTCTAAAGTGAATTCAGGATCAGCCTGGACCACAGAGCGAGACCCTGTCAAAAACAAAACAAAACAAAACAAGCAAACAAACAAACAAAAAAACCCCAAAAGTCTTCATTGGTTTTCCTTGACTTTCTCATAGACACTTCAAATAAACTAAGTCCACTTTAGAATGTCACTGTAGAACTTTCTGGGTAGTGCCTTCAGTCAGAGGAAGCCAGTTCAAGGGATTTGAAACCAGAGCAGTCCTAGCTCAACCCACCCCACCCTGTATCTTAGGGCTCTCAATTCCGTCACTTTCCTATAACGTTATCCATTATTTTGTTTTTGTTTTGAGACAAGGTCTCGCTCTGTAGTCCACGTTGGTCCTGAGCTCACTATGTAGCTCAGGCTGGCCTTGGACTCACGGCAAGCCTCCTGTCTCAGCCTCTTGAGTGCTGGGATTACATGCATGCACCAACACTCCTGGCTTTATGTGATGCTGGGAGTCAAAGTCAGGACCTTGCACTTGACAAGCAGGTGCTTTAAATTCTGTGCCATTCCACCTGCCCTTATATCATTCATTATTCATCTAATATATTGTTGCTATTACTGTTTTGAATAATTTCCTGTCAAGTCAAGCAGTAGTAAGAAAAATGAAGTATTGTGTCTTCATTCAACTATTGTCTAACGTCTCTCTGTTTACTGTAGACACAATATTATTTTCTTTCTCTTTAAAGAACTTTCAGACTTTCTTCAAGGCAGTTCTACTGGCAATACACTTCCTCAGTTTTTGTTTGTCTAAGAAAATATTTCTCTTTCATTTTTAGTCACTGAATACAGAATTTTAGATTGACTTTTTTTCTTTCAGCGCTCTAAATATTTTGCTATACTGTCTTCTTGCTTACACAACCCAATGCAAATCTTATTTTTCTTCTGCTGCAAGAAAATAGGTTTTCTTCCTGTACTCTGGCTTCATCAAAGACTTTCTCTTTGCCTTTGATTTTCTGCAGATTAAATATAAGATGATTCAATTAGATTATTTTGTTCATCTGATTGTTCGCTGTTAGTATTTATCCTGCTTGGTGTTCTCAGAGCCTCTCGGATGTATGGCTTAATGTCTGCCACTAATTTTATCAAACTAAATATTTTTTTGCTCCTTTCTTAATAGTTTCTCTCATATATTTATTTATGTTATGACACCCATTTTGATATTTTCCCACAGTTTCTGGACATTCTAATTTGATCCCAGTATATATTTTTTCAATCTTGCATCCATTTGGGAAATTTCACCAGCACACATACGTGTAGGTGTGAATTTACAAGGGACCAGGCAGGTGTAAGTAATTCAATTAAGGTGAGGTCATGCTGGAGCCAGTGGGACTCTAAATCCAAGACACTGGGGTCTTTATCAAAGTAGGACACGGAGACCAGCACAGTAATGAGGCCATCACGTGAAGATGGGAGCTACACGAACACAGCTGAGGAGCTGGCAGTAATCAGAAGACAACCCTGGAAAAAAATCCTTCCGGAGGTCACCTTTGTTCCTCAGGAGAGCCATGATCCCACTTCCCACTGACACTTTGACCTTGTACTTCAGGCCTCCAGATTGGAGCCAGTACACAGTTCAAGAAATTGCAAGGCTAATACTTTTGCTCTAGTCGTCCTGCAGAACTACTACTACTCCTTTTCCTGTTCTTAGTTTGTTACCCTACTCTTCTACTAAGTTCATCAGACTATATTTCTAAATATTTTTATGATATATGTCTACATTATTGTTATTAGTATGAGTGTAGGGTACAACTTCCCTCCTGCTCGGTGGTTATAGCCCGTGCATAACATGTGAACCACCCTGATTTTGATTCCCCAGTGCCACATAAAATCGGCTGGGCATAGTGGTGCATGCATGCTTCTAATCCCAGCATCTAGGAGGCTGAGACATGAGGATTGCCCTGAGCTCTAGGCCATCCTGGGTTACATAGTGATCAACTTGGACTACAGAACGAGTTAAAAAACCAAACCAAGCCAAACCAAAGCAAACCAAAACAAACAGCTTCCCCAAACAAAACAAAACAAAACAAAACAAACAACAACGTAATTTCACTGAATTCAGACAACATACTCTAAATAATATTTTTCTACATAAGTTTTGTTGAAAGTTGTATTTTGTCCCAAAATATCCAATATTGACATATATTCTATATGCAATTGGAAATAATGTTTATTTGATAATAGGTACAATGCATTGTATATATTAATTGTATCCTGTTGGCCAATAGTCTATATCTATCTATCTATCTATCTATCTATCTATCTATCTATCTATATGTGAGTTACTAAGAAATGTGCCACTATTTTATTTTTGATTTTGGCTTAGCCAACGTTTAATTTCAGTTCTAAAATTTGCTCTTTATATTTGCACTGTCTTTTCAGTTACATATGAATTTACACATGCCCTGTCACAGTGTCTTTTTCTAAGCATATTATTTGCCTTTTCAAGGTCATTTTAGGTTTATCTTCAAATCTAAGCCATTTACACTTGCGGAACAATCTAACTTGCTTTGAACTAGTGTTTGCAATATGTGCCTTATTCTACCCATTTAGCTTTGATCCACCCATTAATAGCTTGACTACGAAGCATCATTCTGGGACTCCTGTATCTCATGAGGACTGGATTTCCAGGGCAGCACTGTTCACAGGCAGGGCCCTAGAAACCTGACTGGATCACAGGTGTATTGACAATGAGAGCACTAACTTATTCATTAATTTGTAGCTGAATGGGTATCAGGAGATGAAGTTCAATTCTCTGGCTTTCACTGTCTGCTTCCTGGCCTCCGTGGGGCTGAGTGGGTCTCATTTTCCCAACCTTTCTCCTTGTGACCTGACCCCCAATCTTACAGTACTGGAGTCAGCTAAGCAAGAACTAAACCTCTGAAACCGTGAGCCCGACTAAATGTTTCCTTCTTTAAATTGTTTCTTCCGAGTGTGTGCTCCAATAAGGAAAGCTGACTGACACACCTCCTGCATATTTTGCATAACATTATTGACTATTAATTATGCCCTGATTCATTTCCTTATTAATTTTGACTGCTATTATCTTTTACTCTTAATATTGTCATTAATATATTTGCTTTAAAGACAACCATCTTACTGTTTGTTATACAGGAGTTTTAGAACTTTAAAATGCCTTCATTATTCATTATTCTTTGCATTAGCCTTTCCATTTTCAAACTCCTAATTCAGACTTTTAGGAAATTGAGCATTGATGTTTTGAAGGGTCTTCACCGTGATTGTGAAGGGGTGCCACAGAATTTGAATTGGTTAGGGTTCTCCAGAGAAACAGAATTAGTAGAAAAATAGGTGTAATTTTGCAAGAGGATTCATCATGCAGGCTTACCAGTCAGAAGCAGGAGATCCATTATGGTTGTTTGTGAACCAGAGAGCTGAGGGATTCAGCAGCCTCTCAATCTCAAAAGGTGGAATTTGTCCAGCAAGAATGATCACGGTGGAGCACCAGCCCAAGGTCAAAGGCCTGGACACTCACCAGACAATCCCTGGTTGTGTGTGTGTGTGTGTGTGTGTGTGTGTGTGAGAGAGAGAGAGAGAGAGAGAGAGAGAGAGAGAGAGAGAGTTTGAAGCCTGCAGAAACCAAGGACTGATGTCCAAAGACAATCTGCTCGTATAGCCTGGAGCTACTCAAAAATACACCGCAACTCTCTCTTCTTTCCTTTTGTTCCATCCAGGCTACAAGCCTGGAGGCTCGTGTCACACACCACCATGACCGGATGTCCCTTCTCCACTGGTGGCTCACATGCCCACCATTTCTGCAAATATCCCCCAGACAAACCCTGGATTATGCTTGCTAATTTGTTGGGCCTTTCTTAATCCAGTCAAGTTGACCTGTCACTGTTAATGGGTAAGACGTCACAGAGCTGTGCCTGCACCTCAGATCCTTGCCAGGCAGGGAGCCTTAGCTGCTGCCTTCCGGATCGTCCTTGCCCGTGATTTGCTGGACCTGGGAAACATTCTGTGGAAGAATGTATCTATGTACTTTGCTAACATGTTTCTCAGTCACGTGCAGAAATCTGATAGTACTCAGCCCTGTTCCTTCCTCTGATGTCTCACGACCTCAAACTGATGTCTAGCAACTGCTTTTGTCTTCTGCGGGCGCTTCTGTTGGGTCCTTCAGGGGTGGTTCACGCCTGGTAAAACTCCTCCATCCTGTCCTTTGCCTTTATTTGCAATTATGTATGTATCGACGTTCATCATTTATTTGTTAGTATTTTCAGCCATCAGTTAGCTTGAGGAAGCTTCTATTTAGATAGACCCAAAAAGGCACCTGTGCACAGAAGTCTCTGTGAGATGGTGTGTTTGAGACAGATGATAGCATTAATACCTGAGGGAGATTTTGGTAGTCGATAAGTAGATTTTGTCTCCCACTTGTACGGCAAGTGTGTGCACGTGTCCTCAAATATGCCTCCTCGCGTTATTGCATTAAGTGCAGTTTTGCAATGTCTCAAAGTCTCGTTACACTCTGATATCTCTTCAAATTCGGTAGGGCGTGGCTCTAGAAACTGGAATTATTTTCCTGTTGTCATTAATGTCTAATCAATTTAGGAAAATATTTTCTCTGTCATAGCAGGTACTTTACCTATGATAATCAGGAGGACATCAATAGGTAGGTACAATCTTCCAGTTTTACAAAATTTTTCTTGAATTAAGAAATAAATAAATATTACATTGTCTCATTGTTTTGCTTAATGGCTTCAAAGACTCAAAGTTGTAAGACATTTTTGGGGGGAGTCTGGGGGACAGGGTCTGTTTCTGTAGTCCAGACCCATCTGAGCTTACTATATAGCCATGGTAATCCTCCTGCTTCAGTTTCCTTAATGCTAAGGTTACAGGCATGTGCCCACAAATCCAGGTTACATGGTTCTGGGTGCTTAAGACTAGCTAGGCAAGCCTTTTAACCACTGAAACACTGAGCTATTCCTCCAGCCCCGTAAGACAGGTGTTTTTCCTAACTTCCATTATAATCAGTTTTCTCCTACAATGTGTGTGTGTGTGTGTGTGTGTGTGTGTGTGTGTGTGTGTGTTTGTATGATTTTGGGGATTGAATCCAGGGCCTTTACACTGAGCTCCATTCTTAGCCCTATTTATTTATTTACTTATTCATTTTAATTTGAGACGGCCTCACCAACTTGCCAAGGATGGCCTCAAACTTGCAATCCACCTGTCTCAGCTTCCAAGCCACTTTACTACCATGATAATCTCTTACATCACAGTTTCCACTTGGTTGGTTGTTTTCTTACTCTTTTAAAATAAATTTATTCATATTTTCTCATCCAACTTTTTTGTCTTCGTGTACCATTAGTCATCATTTATAATCTGATTTTGTTGTTTCTTTTCAAAATTTTATCAATTTGTTTTGTTTTCTCCCTAAATTTTATTTTTATTCTTTTTGAAATGTTTGACTCAAGATTTTTGTTGTTGTAGTTCAAGATTGATTTGGCTTATGGGGTTCTACTGTTGTTTTTTTCTCTTTGTTTTGTTGACATTCTTTTATGAGAAGCTGTGGTCAGCAGCTGAGATCTATTTTTCTTCTGACTGTTTTCTGTAGTTATTTTTAATTTTAACTGTGGTTCAGATCCCTTTATTTCTTCTGATGTTCCTGAAATTATGTTTTTGTAAATGGATCTTAAATTCCTCAATCTTCTTCATTACTGCTTCATTTTGCAGTCTCCAGGGGCCAGCCCTTTCTTCATATAATCTTCTTTTCCCTCTAACATTCTGTCTTTCCCAGAGTTCTTCATTCCCTTTTGAATGCCTTCCCCTTTTCATTACTTTCACCAGAGAGGAAGGACAGGTTCCCTTTATCCAGCAGTGGCTTTGTATTGACTGTAGATTTATCATCACGCCCTCTCCTGTATTTTTTTCCCAAATATTCTGCCTACTCTTGATCTCAGTATTGGCTCGCAGTGAAGTGTGAGAGATAACATATTGAGAGTTTATTTTTTATTTTCAAGTAATTTAGGTTTTAGTTTCTCCTCTGTCTTCTACTTAAAATGACAGCACAGATTTTATTTGGCACGATTTATTTTCATATATATATATATTTGTCTCAATATATTTTATACTGTATATGCAAATTTTATAGATGTCTATACATATATATATACAACATGTATGTTAGGTCTGGATCTGAAATGTCCCCCAAAAGCCTCATGTGTTTGGATGTAGTGGGATAACTGTGGGACTCTGTGTTGTTGGGAGGTAGGACTTGGCTGGCAGAGACAGATGCTTAGGGTTGGAACTGGGGAGATTATGTCAAGTTCTTGAGACTGGAAGTTGCCCCCGGCAAAGCTCTCAGGTCTCCTGTGGATCAGAAAGTCAGTGAGGGGCACTGGTCCGGGATGTGGGAAACCAACTGGTAGATTGAACTAAGTAAAGGAAAGAAGAAGAAGCATCGTTACAGCTTCCTCCTGGGAAAGCTCAGCCACACATGAACCTCCAGACTTCACTCGATTCTTGCTTCACTTGGTTTCTGCCTGCAATGCTGTGAGTGGCTCTCCAGCCTCTGCCGTGTGCTACCACCATCGCCGGCTTCCAAGAGTGGACTGTGAGACCTTCGAAACCGTGTACCAAATAAATCTCTCTCCCCCTTTAAATTGTGGATGCTGGGTATTCCCAGCTACAAGTGCTTATTCTAAGACAATGTATAATTAGTCCACATCTCACTGGACATTTCACTGAATAGTATTTCCTACACTTTCCCACGGAGCTCTCACCTTTTTTACCTCTTTATGCTATGAATTCTTCCTTCTTTTCATGTTCTTTCTTTCTCTCTTCCTCCATTTCCTCTGTCAATTCTCTTTCTTACGTATAGGTCAATATTTCTTGCATATTTCTCAATGTTTCATTCTTTCTTACATAGATGATAACCAATTTGTTGCTTTATGCTCATATACTTATCAAATGCTGTCATCAAGTGTAATATATGAAAGGCCACCATGCAATGTCTAAGATAGATTTCTCCCCATTAGTGATATTTATCCATCTGTTGTAGATACCATAAAAATAATTTTAATTTCCCCACTTAAGCTATTTTCGTACAAATTTTTCAAAATAAAAATGGAGATTTGTTTTTCAAAATTTCCATCTGTGATAAAAAAAGTGAGACTCTAGCTCACATAATGTTACAAACAGCATTGAAGTTTATGCAATGTTCTTAGGCTGCAGCATTCCCTGGTGGTGTTATCCTTATTTTTCTCATGAGAAAATTGATACATGGGCCTAAACAGTGTGCCCAAATCCTCATAACTGACCATTTTTATTATATCAAAGAGCTGGACCCACACATTTCTCACTGAGTTCTGTGCTTTGAGCACTATATAATATGATGAATGTTACATTTTTTACCTATATTTCTCTAGCTCTTCATTTTTTTTATATCACCCAATTCTCTTATATCACATCTATGTGGGAAAATAAAAATTACATAAAAGCAAAGGAAGTTTTTGAATGAGATTTTGATTTCATGTAATGTTTTTCCTTCTAGTCTATTTATAAAACCTACAGAAGTTGCAACCTGGCCAGGAAGAAGTGAGTGACGATTGGTGGAAATGATCTTTAACCAGGGCCCCTAGGTTGTTGACAACAGTGAATTAGGAAGGATCAACTTTACTTTCAAAATGTTCATTTTATTGTATGTCTTAAACAAAAATAAGAATATTCTATAAGTGAGATTCTAAAGCAATATGCTAAAATAATATTACTTTACTAAAGAAATTGTGAAGAAATTGATTTCTTCCTTTATATATTAAAGATGTTATTATACAAATGTTTCATGTTAGGTGTACTATAAGTGATATTTTTTTGTTGAGATTCAGAAACATACATCAAAATTAGGTTACATTTTTGCCAGTTCAATTGATCAAGAGGATTGATAACTAAATAAACCTTTACTGCCTCTTGTTTTTTTTTTTTTTTTTTTTTTTTTTTTGGTGGTGGTGGTGGTGATGGTGGTATGGAAGATTGAACTTGTGACCTTCACGTGAGTTACAACCCCATTCTGTTTTTATTTTGAGGTATTCTCACTATGTTACTAAATTTCCTGGTCTGGGCTTGAACTTGTAATCCTCCTCTTTCAGCTTTTCAGAGAGTTGGGACTAGAGGTGTGCGTCGCCATTCCCAGGTCCAGGTTACTTTTATAGTTATTTTCTCTCCTAAGAAGCCCATAACTTACTTCTTACTAAAACAGATTCATTAGGCACCACAAATTTGGTCTTTATACTTTCTCTCTTGGTTAAATTGCATTCTATCATCCTATAATAGAAAAAAATCATTATTTAATCCCTTTGATTGCAAGCATCATTTTTTTTGTTAGGGTCCTAGTTAGGTATGGCTTGTCTGTGACTCCTGGAACTTTCAGGTTACCATGAAAGGTGAATTCCTTTTTCTCTTTGTCCATGTAACCATGTAACCATAACAGTGATCCTCATTCAATCGTCTCCCACCTGAATGTGAATGAACAATGCATGCATAAATTGCCACTTGTGCTGAGCTCATTTAGGATAAAACTTCAAGGGTAAGAGGATATTTATTGCAATAAGCAGGATAAAAGAGGAAAACATATATTTTATCTTTAATGACTGAGGAAAATTTATTATTTACACATTGAAAGGACAGTTGCACCAACATTTAGTCCTTGAATTATGCACTAACTGATAGCTGATATTTTGCAAAAGGATTCTGTAATCTTAAACTATGACTTTATTTAAGAACTTAACATCAACACAGGTGACCCTCTGAATCAATAAATCTCCATCTTTTTCTTTTTGTTATCCGTTCTATTACTTTTCCTTGGTGAATTTAGAGTTTTAAAATATTTTTATTCCAACTTACGTTGATTTACAGTTTTCTACTTAAGAAAAACAAATGTCATGTAAAAAATAAAATTTTTGAAGTGTTTGGAAGAGTAGTTAATGATAAGAAATAGATATAACTTTGGCCAAATTAAGTATAGCAATATTTTACATGACTGCATAATCTTGTGTTAATTTTCATTAAATGGTTTTAAAATCTTAAGAACTTTGAGATTATAGTTACTAGTCTCATTATTCACAGACGGCCTGTATCAAAGATTGAAACTTCTGTCATAAGTAAGCAAAGGAACTTTCATTTATTTTTTCTGTTCTTGTGACAACCTCTTCCCTTGAAATAGCATATAGTATTTTTCACTGATGTTTTTAATCAAAGGAGTGGTATGAGCATTTGCTGAATTTCAGCTAACATGAAGTATCAATTTTTTTTCAATCCTTTCCTTTGGTGTTTTTAATGTCTCTGAATTCAAATTAATAAGGTTTAACTACAGGGCTCTAAACAGAGAGGAAAACATGTGAACTAAATGCAAGTATGAAGGATTTTATGTCCTCGGGCCAGTGGCTTATCTACTGGAGCATGTTGGGTCCCTGGTGTGGCACAAAAACACATGATTTCACTCTTGCTTCAAAACGAAATGCGTTGGTATAAATGGTCCATGTAACAATTTGATCATTTACAATTGAGGGCCACTTTAAACCAGTGTAATACACCCAAGAGAGCTATGGTTTCCACCAAAAACTCACACTAGGCTTATGCAGGAGTTTCAGGCACCAGAGGGAACAACTTCTTCCCAGAGAAAAGCCCTAAAATGAATAGTATGTTCCACAAAGAACAAAAAGTCTCCTTAAAAATGAAAATGTAAGTTGGTTTACTAAAAGTATAGCCATTTTCCTCCAAAAGTATGTGGCAAACTGACCTTAAGCACTTCTCCTTGTGCTACATCTTCTGCACTTTGACTGGAAATGACACGATGTGAAGTATTTCAGCTACTGTAAAATAAACACTATATTCACTGGAGTAAACAATCTTTGGTTTAAAAATATACAGTAATATAACAATGAATTCAATTTCTAGCTCTACTGAAAAAGAGTATTTTGGCCAGGCCTGGAGATCCAGGTCTACAATCCCAGCTCTCAGGGAGTTTATTTTTTTAATGTTCAGTTTATTGTTGATAGCCGAAGAGAGAAATGGGTTTATGAAAGATTCCTTCAGTAAGAAAACTTATTAAATACACAGTGTTAGAGTGCCATTTAGTATTCTAGATTTATCCCGCAGCAGGACATATATCTGTTCACTGACTAGAGGATGTTAAATGTTCCTCTTCATCTCAGGTGATTCTCAACATTCCAGTTTCTCTCTTCATTAGTGTTTCTGCAAGGGCTGTCTCATCACAACGTATTCTGAAGCTATATTCATTGTGTTATGATTGATTGTAATATTTTATGAATTGTAGGATAGGTACTTGTTATGACTTGGATCTAGAATGTTGTCCCAAAGCCGCATGGATTAGGATACTGTGGATTTTCTATGGACTTCATGTGATGTTAGGAGATAGGTCCTGCCGTGGACGGGCATATCACTAAGGGTGTGGCCTAGGAGAAACAACTCCTGGTGTGGCTTCTTCCTCAGCCCTGATCCTTCCTCTTGTGACACCATGAACAGCTCTCCAGCTAGACCTCTGCGTGTGCTTCCACCATTGCCAGCTGCCATGAATGGACTGAGACCTTCTGAAACTGTGAGCTAAAATAAATCTTTCCTCCTTTATGTTGTAGGTATCAAGTTTTGTGTCCCAGCAATGAAAAAGTAACTAAGATAATGCTTTCCCTCCTCTGAAATTAGGTTTTTCCCCCTTTATTGATATGCATAAGTGCAATATTTAAAGTTTACATTGACCTTGAGTGTTTTGTGCATATACATATCGTGGCAAAATTACAAATCCTTCTCTTCTCCCTTTTCAACCCTCCCACCCCTTTCTCCTATCCTCCAGTTCCCATTATTCCCCATAATAAGTTGTATGAAATAACCGTGATCTGGATTTCTCATATAAGGGAAACGATTCGATGTTTCACCTTCTGTGTCTGACATAATCATCTGGCGTGATGGTCTCAAGTTGCCTCCATTTACCTATAAAAGCCTCCAACCTATCTGTCTATATAGATGAGTAGTATTCCACTGTGTATAAATACCACAATTTATGTATCCACTGGTCTGTTGATAGGTATTTTGGTGTCTTCCACATTTTAGCTATTGTTAGCTGTGTTGCTATGAAAGTGGATATCCATGTATCTCTGTTATATGTTGTTTTTAACTCTTTTGGGAAAATTCCCAGAAGAAGCATTGCTGGATCTAAGGGGATATTTATTTATAGTCTTTTGAAAAATTCACATACTGCTTTCCGTAGTGATTGTACCAGTTTACGTTGTCACCAGCAGTGCAGGAGGGTTCATTTTTTTCCCACAGCATCGCCAGTACTGATTGCTGTTTGTGTTCTTGATATACACCAGTTCTCTCTGGAGGTGGATGGTATCTTAATGATGTTTTGATTTGCATTTCTTTAATGGCTCAGGATGTTGAACATCTTTTCATGTATTTATTGACCATTTGAATTTCACCGGAGAACTGCCTATTCATTTCTTTTGCCCATTTTTCAATAGGGTCTTTAATTTTAAAGGGCTCCTTTTTCTTCAGTTCCCTGCATTCTGGTTATGAGCCTACTATCTGAGGTGTTGGTGGTGAATATTTTTTCCCAATCTGTCAGTTCTCTTTTATAAATAAATGGTATATCACAGTCTAATCAGAGGTCGGTTATTTCCTATTCATTTTTTGAAATTTTTATTTCTTTGACTTGCTGAGTTTTGAATTCAGGGTGTTGTGCATGTTAGGCAAGTGCTCTACTACTCAGCTACACCTGTGGCCCTAGTTTTATCATTGCTTTTATAAAAAACTATCATAAAATAATGGTGTGTCTAAGCTTGTATGACATTTTAAGTCAAGGGAACATGGCTGTAATACCTGCTATAGGCCAGACCAGACAATGTAAGGAAATCATTTGACATTTACCAAGTTTATTAATTTGAAAATCTTACAATATTCAAAATCTGTTGGATCAGTGTTTTGTCAGAAACCATATGTATTTATATAAAACTAAAATTTAAGGGAAAAATCTTAATGCCCAAATACAAAAATTAATTGTAAGGAATCTAAGTATATTGATGAAATTTTCATGACTGAATGTCTACCAATGAAACTTTAAAAAATCTGTACTCATCTGAGTTTTGAAAAACAAAAACTTTCCTCAGGTTTTCAAAATATTAGCATATACTGTAAGTTTACAGTATAAAATGCATTACTTCCTACCTGCTAAAAATTTGAGTTCCATAACCTAAAGCTGACTAAAATATATACTTGCATTATGTACTTCAGAGCTAAAAAGACCAAGCTGTGATCCTGTTAATTGGTATATTAAAATAAGTCAGATTAAATAAATATATTTTTAAAAATTATTAAGGTCATAGCCATTAATATATCCATATATTATTATTGATTTAATGTTATTTTATTTTCATACAAGACAAAGATTTATTATATATTACATCTAAACATTTATATAATATATATGATTCATTGATTCTAAGATCGATTTTCAACTTTCAACTACTTTAAGAAAAGAATTTATAATCAATGAGTTAAGTGTAATCAGTAGAGATTTATCCCTCTTGGCACAAAAAATAATGAAATCTTAGATTAAATAAAAACTAGGGAAGTAGATATAAAGGCAGACAACAAGGTGAATGATTGTACATGTAGTGCCTATTACTCTAGTTCTACTTTCACATGAACTACATTTCTCTTCTAGAAAATATATTGCAGGGAAATTTATTACAAATCAACAATTACCTTGACAAAGAGCCAAAGTTCTCTAAATTTTTAACTAAATATACAAAGAGCTCAGTATTTTGAAAACATTTTAACTCTCGAAGTAAAGCAGGGTCTTGATATTCAGCTGTTGAGTGAAATTATGAAGTAAACACTGAAGGCAACGTGAGGCTGAGCTAGCACTTTATTAACCTTCACTGTTGTTTATTTTGCACGCAGTCTGAGCTCGGAGAGCAATTTGGCATTATGATGATAAGAAATTTATTTTCGTTTTAGAAAAAAAAATGTTATAGAAATGGTGGCCTTTTCATGATCCTTATGCATTCCATATTAGAGAAACTTGAAATGAACTGATAAACAACTTTTATAATATATTAAAAATTTACATAACGTTAGTACAAAAGCAAATCCTCACTGAAAATGTTGTGGCAGGTTATTTGCTACAATTCTCTCATTTAAGAATAGATTTCAGGAGGAAACAATGCTATATGTAAAATCAACAAGTATGTGGCAGTATCTTTCTCTGAGTGTTGAGGAAGTTGAGAAAATATTTTGCTGTCTTCAGGATTGTGATTACAGTGAATGAAATGTGGTTTATTTAAAATAAAAAGTATTATTGCTATTAAAAATAAAAACTCTAAAAGAGATAAATCAACCCTGTTTATGATCACAAAACACAATGTCTACACAATAATGGTATTAACACTGCTACGAAGTTATGCATGTTTTGAGAAACACAAAAGTTTATTTTTACTTTTCATCATTTCTGCGTACTAGAAATTGATTTCAAGCTTTCACACTGAGCTACAGTCTCGGCCAGTTTTGTACTTTCAGTTTTGAGACGGTTTTGCTAATATTGGAATTTGCTCAGGCTGCGTTGGAGTTATCTGCCCTCCTTCCTCAGCCTCCCGCAGTGCTGGGACTCCAGGACTCCTCCAGTGGGCCTGTGTGTTATGTTTTTTCTTTAAATAAATGTATTTTGATCATTTTGTAGTGACCACACCTGATTTTATGTCATTTAAATATAAAATTATTGAGATAACAAAATAGGTCAACAGAAAACAAGAAGAACTGGCAAATAAAGAAAAAAATTGAAAACTGTTGTCCTGTCATGTGTAGCTCCTCAGCTTTTACACAGAGAGCACACTGTATCACTCAGTTGATTAATGGAGTTTTTAACTTTCGGCAGACAAAGGGATTTTGGAACCAACATACGCCCTCAAATAGCTCTCTGCTCATGGAAACATTCCCAGTACAAATTGTAGAATTTATGTGACCTGGTTCTTTCTCCTTTTTCCTTAATTTTGGCAAGGCCTTTTGTTGCTCTCATTGAAAGTCACCCACAGAATATGCTGGCTCAGAATGTGTCAGTGGGGTTGGAGCACACAGCAGCAGTGAGCCGAGACGAGAGCAAGGCCTTCTTCTCAACTTTGATGGGCCCCTGGGACATCAGATCAATCCTGGGGATCTCGGCATCAGGTTTTAACTTGCTATCATGAAAATGAATTCCATACTCAGGACTGTGAAGACCAATGTCCATCTAGCATTAATCTTGCGAACTGTTTGGAGGCCATTTTTTGAGTCAAATAATCAGGAAAAAAATTATAAGTTGTCAGCTTCTTTAGGTGTCTGGTAATTCGTCTCATATATGATAAGATTTTGGGACATTGCTGACTGGATGTTAGGCATTGATTACCTTTGACAATAAAACCAATTATAATGTGGATTTCGGGAGAGCATTGGTTTTGGGCACAGGGGAACTTTTTTTGCCTGCGGCTTGTAGAAACATGTAGCAGTCCTACATTTTTAGAAACTATTAGGAAACAAAGTACTGAGATTAAAACAGAGAGTGTGAAATTCTTTCAATATTTAATTCATAAATGTCTTCTACTAGTACATGTAAACTGTGTGTGTGGATAATTTTAAAAGAATGCCATGATATTTTAGAGGTGAAAGGAAACCTTGGAAATTGCAATTCAACCAGGATTTCTTCTGAACAGCAATGCAAATCTCTGTTTTATTTAAAAATTAAGAGCATATGTCCCAGAATTCGGCTCTAATTTACAATGAATTGCTTCAGTAAACCCACTTATATCATACTGTTAATCTTAACGGTTATAAGTGACCCATGTTTTAATAATCCAGACCATCAGCTGAGCGCAAACTTCTTTTTCTAATTAAGAATGTTTGACCACAAGAGGGAGTTCCTTGCCAACTGTTTACTTACCCTCAACAGATAGGAGAAGCCTGATTTTTACCAAGAAAAATATCTTCAGATCTGCTTAGTTCCATCACTGCCTTTTGGCTGAGAAAATGATGAAAATCTGTTTAAATTCAGACCTCCATAAGCATTGAGAATGAGATATAATTTGCACTATGAGTTTCTTAGGCTAACAAACCCATCGTTTTCCAGCAATAAAATGTGCCAAGGTTTTTGAAAGTAGTTTCCACATTTGCACCTGTGAAATTACAGAGCTCCGATTTGTGAACCAAACTCATATTGACAAGCCACGCATCTTTCAAGGGGGTAGATTATGCTACTGCACACCAATTTACGTAATTTGCATGAATAAAGATATCTTTGTCTGCATACACTGATGCACCCATTTTTTCTGAATGTCGTGTCATCAATGAATGCAGTCTCGGGTACAGAATGTGACTCTGGAACTACAAAATTAAATTAACATTTCTGAGAGAGAAAAATAGTTAGCAGCCCAAATTGTGGATCTCTTGGAGTACAAATTAAAGGTGTTTTCCTCATGATTAGATGCACAATATTCCCAATAACTCAACCATGTATTAGAAAGCTAAAAGTATTTTCTACTTCACAGTAATTTGACTTAAAATTGTATGAAACTCAGAGCCTTTCAGTAAAGCGTGTCCCGACGCATCAACATGACTGGGTTTTGGGTTTGTCACGCAACATTGCTCTGTGCCTCTTTTTCACTTAAGGTAAAAGAGTAAGAGTGTTTTACAACTTGCGAAGTGATTCCCCTGTGATTACTCCTAAAGTGTAACACGCCAGCAACAGGAAGATGCACTCAACAGCATACTTCCTCTTCTCATGATTAAAGCAAGAATTGTCTCCATGGCTGAGCACATGGGCACTTAGAGATAGGCACCCCAGCAAGACATATCGAGATAATTAATAAGTAGAACAGTAGTAAATGCAGTAATTTTGGCCAAACTTATTTGGAGAAAATGACTGTATCCCACATGTGTTCCCAGTATGACTTTATAGCACTGGCTATAAATACGGGATATAGAAGAAGAAAATACCAGTAATTCTTTTTCCTGTTCCCTCCCACCCCCTATGGTTCTTAGGATTGTATTATTTTAAACCATTTTTGACACGTGTTACCACATGAAGTCATGCATTTTTAACAGCCATTCTTTTTACAGTAACGTGAACTGACAAGTCAGGAAAGCAGACATCTTTGGGGACCCAAGAGGGCCTGAATGCACCAAAAAAATTCTCTCCACCTGTTTCTAACACCACCACAGCAAGGAAGAAGAGAGCAGGCTGTGTTTACACATATTCAAGAGGAAGCATTTGAGTGGAATGAAACAGACTAAGTTAGAAGACAGTGGAAGCACACACACAGTAAATTATAAGAAGAAATGATTTTGAAATAAATATTCTTTGTCAGTGTAAAACTGAAGTAGATATAAATCATTCGTTTGGATCTGAGACCAAAGTCAAGATGTCAGTAACCAAGAGAAACACAAAATTTGTCTCATTTTTTTTCCCAGCAAGTGGGTGTAGGTTGAATTGTGCTGTATTCTATAGAAGGAGTAAAATGGCTGATTTTCTTTCCTTCTTTCCGTTCTTTGACCTCTCTTTCTCTCTTTCTCTCTCATATTCGTGCTCAGAATACACACTTACATCACACTTGCTCCCTTCTTTAGACTACTAATGTAGAGATTCTCAAGAGATGTAGTAAAAATATTTCTGGGGCTAAAACTTAGTGGAAAACATCTGGGTGTTTTGGTCTCTATGATGTAACCAATCCAGATGTTTGCAAATGTCTGCTGACGGATGTGCGCGTATATGTTTGAGCACGTGGATGTGCGTATGTGTACGCATGTGTGTGTCTAATCTTTTGCTTCACTGTTTGGTGGTCTTAAGGAAAGACTTTGATCTCCACATAATGCAATTATGAAGCACAATAATTTCCAAAATCGAATGTATGAATTTTTATCACACATTCTGTTTTGGTAAATCCCTGACACTAGAGATACATATGCATCCACGTTGAACTAGGACTCATACCAATTTTCTGAAAGAGGAATTAAACGTCAACAAGTCCAAATTGAATTTTAGCAAAGTTGACAATGTTGAACCAGAAAAGCCAAGTGACTTGTTCACGGAGCCCTCTTCCCAGATCTGTCAAAGTCAGGCCAAAACTCAAAAGAAGGGGAAAAAAATCTTAACTTCCTCATTAAGCAATCCTGCTTGTGTGTCATAAATGATAGGAAGTATCATTAAATGAAAAGACTTGGAAGGCAAAGAAACTTGGTCTTAATGGTGCTCTAAGCAGTTAATGTCTATAAGGCCTCTGAAGGAAGGGTTACATATTGTTTTCAATAATATCTGGTTTTTTGTGTAATGGTCTAGTATAAATACGAACAGAGTTATTAATTCCTCTAATGCTATAATTATGGCATTTGAACCAAGCTTATTTATGTGCAAACATAAGACAAAACAAAACAAAAGGAGAAAGAAAGAGAGAGAGATAGAGAGAGAGAACATTCTAGAGGATATATCAAGATTGATGTATGAATAAATTTTGAGACCCAAACTAAATAAATTCCAGCAAGCTATTGGAAATGTGACTTAATATATACCAAACTATCACCATGCTATGACTAGACTGAGGGCTTCGGTTAATACCGCAGAAAGCTGTCTTTAATAGCTAGTGGATACTCAGCAGGACAAGAGAGGCTGGGATTAGAGATAATGATACTTGTTGGAACTGCAGGGAGGCAGGGGAGAGAAAGCGATAGGCCCCCCTCGGCTTTGTAACAGCATACTGAGAACAAACTTATATTCAAGAGAACATGATCCTGCACGTGATACACCCAATCACCTAAATACTTCCTGCTCTTTGAAGTTGACCTGAGGTAGCTGTGACAGATTCACAAATAGTACCGGAATACTTAGAAGCCGCAGATCCCACTGTAAACGCCGTCATGATGAGGCCTCTAGTTCCCATTCTTCTCATTTCAGTCCTCGTCCTAGTGAATATCCACGTACTCCCACCTTTTCCTGTGTCATTGTCCCATGCCCAGTGCCTCTCCAAACTTTTCCTCAGTAAATGCAGAAATCAGGGCAATCCTTTCAATGGGCTGCTAGGATTATCTTACTCTCTTCTTCTGAGATCGACAGAGTCCTTTCAATAAAAGCGCATTTCATCTACTGAAGTTTAAGGAGTTCTCCGTTAGAATATAGTCAGCCTATTCTTTTTAAACTAACACTACTTCCATAGGAAATGTTGATTTTCTTTGTCTGTTAGGACTCTGATACTTTGAGGACAAACAGAAGAGCCCTTGTACTGCCATGGCCACCTGCCCCCTACTGGAGGCCCATGTCAAATAGCATGTGCTCTTGGTCTTTTCCGTCATCTGTTACGAATGGACTTGTCACTGTTCATCTCTTGATAGCAGCTAATCTGTAGCACTGCCAGAGATATACATTAGAATTAGTAGAATTTACTTATAAAGATGATCTCCCTATCGGATTTTCTTCTCCTCTATAACAGTAACCTTTTTGAACACAGAAACTCATAGCAGCAGTTCCCACACTTTTCATAACAGAAGAAAGTTTAGTTGCAATCCATCCTCCCAAGGACCTGGGGAACAAAGCTCTTCCTCCTGCCAGATCTGCAGTGCAGTAGAACCTAATGGGATCCACTTTAGTTTAATTTTGGTGCACAGTGACAGGTGTCTATCTGGGTTCATTCTTCTGCCTTTAGATACCCACATTTTCTAGCACCATTACTTTTCAGGTGTATGTTTTTTGCTTCTTTATCAAAGATCAGGTAGCTGAGGGTACATAAATTTATCTCTGCATCTTCAGTTCTATTCCATTTGTCAACCTGTGTATTTTTGTGCCAGTACCATCTAGTTTTTATAACTATTGCTTTGTAATATAACTTGATGTCTGGAATTGCAATGCCACCCGCCTTTGCCCTATTATTTAGAATTGCTTTGGCTATTCTATGTCTCCTTTGGTTCCATACGAATCTAGGGATTGTTTTTTCAAATTCTATGAAAAAAGCCATTGGTATTTTGGTAAGGACTGCGTTGGATCTGTATATCAGTTTGGGCAGTATAGCCATTTTGACTATGTTTATCCTGCCTATCCAAGAAAAGGATGTGTGCTTCCATTTTCTGATGTCTTCTGCAATTTCTTTCTTGAGTATAATATAGTTTTCTTTGTAAAGGTCCTTAATTTTCTTGGTTAGGTTTAATCTTAGGTGTTTACTTTTTTGATGGGCTATCGAGAACAGAATTATTTTTCTGAGGTCATTTTTATTAATTATTTATTTATTATTTATTTTGTGACAGGTTCTCGCACTGTAGCCCAAACTGGTCCTGAACTCATTACATAGCCCAGCCTGGCCTTGGACTCACAGAAATTCTCCTGCTTCAGCCTCCCAAATATTGGTATTACAGGCCCATTCCACCATATCTGGCTTTATGTGGTGCTGGGGAATTAAACTCAGGGCCTTATGCGTGCAAGGCAAGCACTTTAACTGTTGTGCCATTCCTCCAGCCCCTCTTCTGAACTCTTTTTCAGTTGGTTTATTGTTACTGCAGAGGAATGCTATTGATGTTTTAGTATTGATTTTATATCCTGCAATTTGGCTGAATCTGTTTATTATTTCTAAGAGGTTTGTGGTTGAGTTTTTGGGATTGTCTATGTGGATAATCATATCATCTGCAAATAAGGATGGTTTGATTTCCTCCTTTCTGATACATATTGCCTTTATTCTACTTTCTTGCCTGATTACTCTGTCAAGGTTTTGAGGACTATGCTAAATAGAAGTGGTGAAAGTAGATAGCCTTGTCAGGTTCCTGATTGAAGGAGAAATACTTTCAATTTCTCACCATTTACTATAATATTTGCAGTAAGTCTGGCATATATGGTTTTTATCAGTTTGAGATATGGCCCTTCTATACCTATTTTTCTCAGTGTTCTATTCATAAATGTTGATTTTTCTCAAAGACTTTCTTGCATCTGCGGTGATCATCATGTGTTTTTTAGTCTTGTTTTTGTTGAGGTGGTGTGTTACATTAATTGATTTTTTGTATGTTGAGCCAACCTTGCATCCCAGGAATGAAGCCCACTTCATCATGGGTGTGTGATCTTTCCGATTACTTGATGGATTCTATTTGCAAAAATCTTATTGAGGATTCTTGTGTCTATATTCATGAAGAAAATTGGTCTATAATTTTCTTTCCTCATTAAGTCTTGCTAACTTTCAAAATGAGTTTGGCAGTGTTCCTTATCTTTCAACTTCAGAGAGAATTTTGAGAATTATTGGAATTAGTTCTAAAGACTCAGCTATCAAAAAAATTAAACCTTCTGGAAGACAAATTAGGCAAAAATCTAAAAGACCAATGTATAGGAGAGGACTTTCTCAATAAGACACCCAATGGGGGAAAAAATCTCCCTGAATCAATAAATGGGATTACATCAAATTAAAGAGTTTTTGCATGACAAATATTAACAGAGTGAAGGGAGAACCAAAAGAATGAGAAAAAATTTCACTTCTTATACCTCAGATAGGAAGTTAATAACTAGAATGTACAAGACAGTGAAGAAAAACAGACCTTGGGAATTCGAAGACCCAATTAAAACACGGAGAATGAAAACAGACAATTCTTAGATGAAGAAGTTCAAATGGCCAGTAAATGCATGAAAAGATGTTCAACATCCTTAGCCATTAGAGAAACACAAATCAAAACATCACTAAGATATCATTTAGTCCCAGTGAGAAAGGTGTATATCAAGAATTCTAACAGCAATTAATATTAGCAAGACTGTGGAGGAAAAGGCACCCTCTTACACTGCTGGTGGCAATGTAAATTGGTACAGACACCATGAAGGGCAGAATGGGTATTCCTCAAGAGGCTGAGAACAAATATCTTTTTTGATCCAGTGACACCTCATCTGGGAATCTCTCTAAAAGAGTTAAAGCAAATTATGAAGAGATACATATATACCTATATTCGTAGCAGTGCAAGTAACAATTGCTGAGATCTGGATAACACTGAAATACCCATCAACAGAGCAATGGATAAATAAATTGTATTATATTACACAATGGAGTATTACAAATCTATAAAGCTAGTTTTGAGGCTTTTGTAGGTAAACAGATGCAACTTGAAACCATCATGCTCAATGATCATGTCAGACACAGAAGATTACATTTCGAATGGTGTCTCTGATATGAGAACCCCAGGATACAGTCATTCTATAGAACTAAGTGTGGGTTATAGTGGGAGTCGGGGAAAGGGGGAAAGTATGGGAGGGTCAGAAAAGAGAGAGGGGAAGGGTGTGTAACTCTAACATGCTATATATGTGCACAAAATACTCAAGTGCAACATAAACACTGTGTATGGCAAATATACATATTCATAAAAGGGGAACAAAAGAGCCTAACGGGAGCATGCTGACAGAAGGCGGAGCTTTGATTGTCTGTGGTGGGTTTGGTCTAAAGGCCACAAGCCAAGAGTGGGCCATGGTCCAGAGTTGGGAACCCCTGCTCCATAGCATTGGCCATGTCACCTCCAGTTTTATCTTCCAGTGTCACCTTCAACTGCATGCTACCTAATGGGTTCTCTGTAAATTATTTGGAAATTATTGAATTGATCAGTTCTCAGAGTTGAATAGAGTGATAGTTTACATCAACAGGTATATTAGCAAAGCAACTACATATGAGAATCTGGTGCCATTTAAATTCAGAACTTTTAGTACTATTTACAATGCACGATGCCTTGTGTTTATCCAGTGGGCAATGATGTTCAATATAGGAAAATTAAGGGATGGAAGAAAACTGAGCTCTGAGAATCTTTGCTCCTTCTCCGAGATTTTACTTGCAAAGATAGCTTCTCTTGACCAAATGCCATAGCTCCTGTTAGGAGGGCCTCCCCCAAGCTCTGTCTTTCCATCTTGCGATGACTGTTCATTCCTCTTGCCCTTTGGGCCAAGATATGTTATTTAAGTCCTCCTGTTTCTGAGAGGCTGCACTATTTTCTGCAGCTACACTCCAAAATCTTATGCCATTATAAAGAATAAAGTCTGCTCACTTTCACTTTTTCTTGGTTGGGTCTGTCATCTGTTTCTTGGATCATATATATTGTCTGTAAAGTGACAATTCTAAATAGCCTTGGGAATTACTTGAATTAACAAATGGCAGTCTCTTTCCAAGAGTATTATGGCTAAAATCTTAATGGATAACCAAAAATTTTATTCACTCACACTTGTACTTCTTTTTGGAATATAAATTTACTGAACATTTTCAAGATCTAGGGCATCTAACATCTCTATACCAACTATTGTGGTTTGATTTTAGAATTTCTCCTCACACATTTGAATGTATCAAATATGTGTGGAACCATGTGTTGTTTGAAGATGGTCTGGAAGGGTAGATCGATGATAGATGTTTGGTGGAATACAGGTCTGTGGTTGAGGATCAGCATTGGCAGATTATAGATTGCAGGTATGCGGTTTGCATTACAGGTGTGTGGGTTGGACTACATATGTGTGGTAGGAGCTTAATCCTAGAAGGAATGGAACACTGAGGCTGGACCCACAAGGAGTAGATCACTGGGAGAGGGTGTGGAAGGGTATATGCAACTTCCTTCCTTCTTTGACTTGGTTTGACTTGGCTTCCTGTTTGCACTGCTGTAAGGATCGGTCTCTACCTCCTTCATGTGTTTCCACCATTTTCGAGCCACCAACTCATGAAAGGACTTGTGGTCTTCTCAAACTTTGAGCTAAAATAAACCTTTCCTCTCAAAATTTGTGCATGTCCAGTATCGAGTCACAGCAACAAAAAAGTAATTAAGAAACCAACCAACATTCAGAAAAACTCAGTCTACCTGCTCTCTTTATTAGTAATTATTAGCCAACAGTGAAGTTTTGATTTTTTTGAAATTCCATTAGAGCACATAAGCTGTTTGTCAACTTTTCTGAATGCAGAATTAATTTGCCATTCATTCATAACTGCTTTTCAAGATTTTCTTTGGGATTCCTGTATTGCTGGCCTTGGTGGCACACACCTATAATGCCAGCAGAGCAGGAGGCTGAGGTGGGAACATCTCAATTTCTCACCAGTTTAGAAAATTTAGGGCATTAGCAAGGAATGTTGTCAAAAAATGCTTGGGAAAGCAGTTTAGAACAAAGTCCCTGATTTCTACCCCTACTCCCATAACAATAAAAAAAATTACAGATGCATAGTATTCCATTGTGTATAAATATCACAGAACAGCATGGAGGTTTTCACAGGCAAATGGAAGAAACTTGAGAACATCATGCTCAATGAAGTAAGTCAGAAGCAGAAGGTGAAACACTGAATGGTCTCTCTGATATAAGAGTCCCAGATCATAACTCTTAAGGAACTTAAAAGGAAAAACAAAGTGAAACAGGGAGATAGGGCAGGGAGGGAAGGAGGGGTGGGTAGGGAGAGGGACAAAAGGAGAGTGGGAAAGTCCTTGTCACCTTGACAAGATATGTATGTGCACAAAATGCTCAACTACATTGTGAACCTTAAATTTTGTACTTACATATATCAATAAAATGGGAACAAAGTTTACACTTCCTTGTTGTCTTGTTGTAATGTAAATGATTCTAAATTTATACACAGTGCCTAGTTTATTCAAGGCTCGTATGACAATATCTTTAATAAGACATTAATTGGAAATGACTTTTTAAAAAAGTTTGCCAAGAACTGATGTTGTCAAACTTTACAGTATTTGTTTCCAGGTAAAAGAGTATGCACAAGCAAATACAAAATGCTTCAATAAACCCAGTTTCTGACCTCAAACCTCATACATTCCGTACATACAATCCAAAAGAATTGGAATTTAGAAATACCGCTTTGTTAGCATTCTTAAATGCTCTGCTCTCGCTGAAATATTGCTGTGCCAATTTGAATCCAATTTTGTAATTAAAAATTGCTCTCCTTCTGTGAACTTGTAGTAATGTTTCATCCAAAGGCAGATTATTACAACCAAATTATAAACCCCTAAAAGGGGGGGCATTATAAATGGAAACACCCACACAACCTTAAGTACAATACAGCACTGCAAACAACATTGCTCTAATGACAGTAATCCCGCTTGCCTTAGCCGTAGTCATGCAAATGACAATTTTGTACAGATGTGGCACACATTTGCATGGTTAATGGCATCGTTTTTTGTCCTTTTCCACTCCTCTGTAGTATGATCAGCTGTTACGCTTAACATTACAAATTCTATGTGCTGTTCCTAACATTAGTGGAAACATAAGGCTGGTAGTTTCCTTGTCAGTGATTTAACTAAAACATGCATATGCACAAAAATCAGGAAGGCGGGTGTTGGAGGGACGCTGGGAGATAGTCAGGGCCTGGCTGGTGCTTTCTCTTTGTAAGAGATTCCCTTTCAAGGGGACGCTGGAATGCAATCAAATTTTTTTTTTTTTAAATCTGAACAACCTCAATAGTTTTTCTGTTCCAACCGCACATTTACAATATTTTGCGTGTAACTTCACTATCTGTCCCTAAATTCACATATACATGTACTCTGTCCCATGGCTGATATTCTCTCTCAGTGTCTGGAAGGAATGTCTCTATTCTTTGGAAGATTGGGTCACAGTAAACATGTAAGTAGAGGCAGGTCCCCCCATACCCAAGGCTGTACTTTTATTATTAGACATTCCCTAGTGCTCTAACTGTCACTTTAAAACATTGAGAGCAGTATCAAGTAACAAGTACATTTCCATCTCCCCAAACCAATACTTGATGTTCTGATGTATTAAAGGAATATATTATATAGAGATGGTGGGGGACATAAGGAGTTAAATTTTATTTCATGGTGAACAAAATAAGGTGCCTTTTAAAAAACATGATGCTAAAATTCTATTGATTTTAATAAATTTTAAGGTACTTGATTATTTTAGTCTGAACAAAACATCTCAAAATGTTTCATTTTTGTCATCACTTTTACAAATTTTAGAATTTTATCTAAATTATTAGAATAGAATTATTAAAATTAACTCTGAAATGAAAGGAACTTTTATTCTGAGTTCAATATTTTGTTAGTTTTCTCTATAAAATTTCATTCATATGACTTCTTATCTTCTGCCCAGAAACCCCAAAAGCTTTGATAATAATATAAGCCATTCATGTTTAGGTATAGAGCTATGGCAATTTTTGTGCAAATGAGAAAGGAAAATGAATTCTTTAATATTTTTATTTTAAAAGTATATCTTAAGTGACACATAAAAACATTAAAATAATACATACTAATGAGGTGTCATGAAGTGTTTCCATATCTGCAGACACCATGCAGTGATTAAATCAGGTGAAACATACCTATTTCTTTAAACAGCTATCACTAATTTGGGGAGAAAACTTTCAAATCCTTTATTCTGGCTTTTTGAAATGTATAGTGTCTTATTGTTGTCTGTGGCCATACTATTTTTCTGTAGCACACCAAAGCCTCTTGATCCTGTCTGACTTTGACTATGTTTCAAGACCCACATTTCAACCTCCCAAGTCCCTTTCCTCTCCAGACTAAGCAACATTCTGTTAGAGCTGAGAGGACGCCGTGTTAAGATCATGGATGGATGTAAGGAAAAGGAGTTAGGGGTAGAGTTAGTGTATCGTCAGAAATATAGCTCAGTTATTACTGGATAATTGGAGTTTCTAACTCAAGTACTAGCATGAATATGTTCAAAAACCAAGATATCGTATGTATGGAAAGTAAACAAGCCCGAAAAAGACAAGACTGCAAGCGTAGAGCTCAAAGCTATGATTTAGTCACATAAATAATGAGTTAGCAGCATTAAAATGGGGACTTCACCAAAGAGAATGAATAAGGTAACCCAAGTTAAAAGTAGGTATAAAATATCAGTTATGGGAAATTGTGAGAAGGGACACACACACACACACACAAAAATCAACTATGCCTGATACATGTAACTTAAGGGAGAAGGGATGTATTTTATTTAATCTGTCAGTGGATTCAGCCCATGTCAGACTGACCACAAGACAAAGAAGCAGGAAAACCAGGGAGGTACTTGGGACAAGACACACTAGTTCAGGTCATGTGCCCAGGAACCCACCTCCAACCAGGTCCCACCTCCAGCTGCACATGCAGATGCTGAGCTCATTAGTGAATGAATCCAGTCACTTACAAACACATGAGAGTCTTTGGGGACATTTTGGATCCATCTTATCATCATTTCCTTTTTTTAGGATTATCTAATTTCAAATTCAAGATTTCTTGCAAGTTTTTTCTTTGTAGACATCAGAGTCATTAGAGCACTCAAGTTCTTCCTTGGTCACATAACAATGAATTTTTACTGTTCTGATATTGCATTGCAACTAACTCATGCTAAAATTCTAGCAGTTAAAGAAAACGCTTCCGTTATTCTTTCCTGTAAGTGGTCTTATCTTCCTCACTTGAGTAGCAGGAAGTGAGAACATATAAATAGATAAATTTTACTTTAACTTGCTTATATTTTCAGTATCCCTGCTTGAAAACTACTCAGGAGCTCTGCACTGATCCACATCTGAGCTGTATCTTCAGCTTTGAGGCAGGGCCTAAGTTGCCCGGGTAGGTGCCAACATAGTATTTCTCTGCTTCAGTCTCCCACTGTGCTGAAATTACAGGTATGACCACACCACATCTAGCCTTTTCTGATTTTATCTTAAAATGTTTAACAAATGAAGATGAAACATATTGAAGGTCTGTAGTGATATAATTTGACATGTGCCTGCGTTGTATGTGATGATTAACATCAATTAGTCAAGACATTCATGATTTTTAGCTGTACAATATAATCTCAGAATTTGCTCTTCTAAGTTGTGGTTACAGTGGAGTGTCAACTCGATCTTCTTTTAGTTATGAGTAAAATCATAAATACTTGTTTTCTATTCTGTCTTATTTCTCTTGGCATGATATCTTCCAGGTTATCCACATTTTAAGTATGAAAGATTTCTTGCTTTATATGTTGGAATTATGTCTATGTGCAAGTAACTATGCATATCACAGTTTCTTTATCCTCTCATTCTTAATGAACAGTTGGATTGACTCCTTACCTTGTCTACTGTGAATAATATTGATATGGTTGTGAAGGTGCAGATATCTTTTTGGGCTAATTATTTTATTTCCTAAGGATACATGTTATGGAGTGAGATCATTAGACTAAAGAATAGTTTTGCCTTAATTTAAAAAAAATTGATTGACATAACAGCACATATTTACGAATTAGACTATGCTATTTCCATACATATGTATAATGTGTACTGATTAAATCAGGGTAATTAGAAATCCAGTCTCCTTATTAGCTCTTTAGGGCTGAAGCCTTGGAGCTAATGCCCTGCATATTTTCATGGGATAGCGAGAAACGTTAGGATGTACTCCTTCCACCTAACAATGTTTGATACCCCCTTTAGATCCTCGACCTGCCCCATTCCAACCCTGAGAATCTCTTTTCTACATTGAGATGAGATTTCTAGTTTTCAGATATGAGCAAAAGCATGTAGTATTTGTTTTCTTTATTTGAATTATTTTACTTACTAAAAAGTCTTCTACTCCCATCCACTGTGCTGTAAAAGACAGGGATTTCACTTATTTTCATTTATTTTTATGACTGAATTGTGTGTGTGTGCGTGCGTGCGTGCGTGTGTGTGTGTGTGTGTGTGTGTGTGTGTGTGTTGGTGTGTGAGCGGTATATCATTTTTTAAAAATTCGGTTGTTGACCAACACTTACATGATACCATGTCTCAACTGTTGTGAATAGACAGAGCTGATATCTTGTTGATATACCAGTTTTATTTCCTTCGGATTTATCGTCAAAAGTAGGATAGCTCCACCATGTGATAGTTTTACTTTCGTTTTGTTTTTGTGGAATCTCTGTATTACTTTTCTTTTGGGGCTACAACAGTTTGCATTTCCACCCACAGCATACAAGAATTTCCTTTCTCCACACCCTGGCCAGCACTTGTTATCTCTAATTAGTTTACCCAACCCCGCTGCATGCTATATAACTATTCTAACTTTTCAAAAATACTCAAGGTAAACAAAAATACTCAAGATAAACAGATTATTCTTCTATTGATAATTTTGATATTTCTCACTTTGAATATTTGTCATTGAACATTATAATAGTGCAATCCATATGAGTTTTTCATATAGAATTTTCCTTTATGAGTGTGGGTACTGTGTATGGAACCTGAATCCCTCACATTGAGCTACATCCAGAGTCATTTTTGTATTTGGGTTTAAGAGTCACACTAAGGCGCTAAGTTGTTCAGCCGGGGCTCCAATTTTCAATCCTTTAGTAGTAAGTGGTTATGTTTCCTTTATTAAACCACATTCCTCATGGTTTCAGGTACTAATCCATGACAAAATAAAAAAAAGCAGATGGCTACCTGGCTTAGGGCTTGAATGATAAACTAGTTAGCAAATTTCTGGAGAAGATGTCTCAAGCTTGTTGGGTGGTGCTGGCTGTGGCTGTAAACTATTTGACTCACTCAGATGCCCCACGTACTAGTTTTCTGGAAACTGACAAAAGATTGCTATTAGGAGTACTGAACTACTGAAGAGATGAAAACTCAATAATTGAAGCAGTAGATTGCACCCAGGGAAAGATGGTTTTTGTACTTTTAGGAAGTTTACCTTGCTGCAATCAAGCCTGTGTAAATCGTGAAAGAGCCTTCTGTTTATGCTATGAGCTTGTTCTATAATCCTATCAAGACATCTGTAGTACATGTACAGGAAAATGTTGGCAAATTTCTAAATACAAATTACAGAAAGCCGAAGAGAGTCACGGAGTCACTAATATTTGCTAAATTGCTTTTTTAAAGTGGTGAAAGTTGGTAGCATCTTTTCCGAAGGGTGCTTTCTTCCCACTAACTAATTAAGTGAATGGGCTTTCTGGTTTTAATTAAATGGAATGTTTGTATATGTATACTCTTGTTTGTATACTCAGAGGCAATAAGGGTGAGATTTTAATATAGAAAGGAAGAAATAGCCACCGAGAAAGTTCATGCCTGTTCAATTAAATATCCTAACCTGATAGTTTTATGCAATGCAAAGTTAATGGGCTGCTTCGAATTCCATAAAGCGGTTCTTTTTTATCATCTGCAATGGCTCATGGATCTCGTATGAACATGCCTAATATTTCTGGAGCATTACCTCTTCCAAGGTATAATCACACTATGTATCAATAAAGATAAGATCCATCAGAAGCGAAATTTTGCTTTCTGGTCGCTTGAAGTTATGTGGCTAACACCCATCAGGCTGACACTCTGCCAATTAGATTGGGAAGATGCCTTAGCTCTGAGAATGAAGACACAGTCCTAAAATGCACAATCAGGGAACGTACACTGAGAGGCCAAAGGTCATGAATTCATGGGTGACTGCAGCTCTTGTTGATCAGGGTTTCAAGGAGCAAGTGCATTTTGGACGTTGTTCCAGGGCAACTCGGCAACAAAGGAATAAGTGAAGTAACTAGAGCATACGAGGACCAACTTCCTTGCCCTGTGTGGTGTGCCCTGTGCGGTGTGCCCTGTGCGGTGTGCCCTGTGTGGTGTGCCCTGTGCGGTGTGCCCTGTGCGGTGTGCCCTGTGCGGTGTATCCTGTGCGGTGTGCCCTGTGCGGTGTGCCCTGTGTGGTGTGCCCTGTGGAAAGACTCACAGACTTAAGGGCGTGGGAACCCATGGTTCTGCAAGCCAATAAACTGAACAAATTTAGACAAGCTACTTGTCTTTTTTCTAGGTCTCAGTTCTTCCATTTCTAGAAAAAAAGAGATTCACACCCATGTATGGAGTGCTTGCCACGTGCCAGCTATTGAGCTAGGCTTGGGATGCCAAGACAACTGGCACACTTCTTCTTCTGGGTTGGGATGTTTATAGTTTCAAGAGACCGTCACCAAGTGAGGACAGAAAAGTACTGCCAGAGCTGTGACTTACCTCTCCTATGTGACAAGGAAGAGGGAAGTGAGATTTAGCACTTTAAGTTGAAGGTAGGGCTAGAGAAATCAGTGTTCGTGAGAGAACACTGCACCAAGGGCTTGGTCACAATATTGCAGAGGTCAGAGCGCAGAGCCAAGAAAATAATTCATTCACAAAATCAAAAATGCCCAGGAATTAGGGAAAACTTTTACTCCCTTAAGATCTCAGCATCTTGGGAGTAGGACGAGAAAGGCGAGCTGAGGAAACTGAGTCCTGGTATGGCTCAACCTCTCCTGCACACGAACTGGATGATTGTCCTGAGGCCTTTATGGTGGGTATCTGAACTAGCTTCTCAGATAATTGGCCTGCTAAGAGTTTTTCAGAAGTATTCTTATGTGAATATTCTTGAAGTCATCAGTAGCCATGACTCTTCCCTGGGGTGACTGCTGAGGCATCCTAGAATTGCTCCGGGTGTTTGATTTCACGTTCAGATTTTATTTTCCATTGGATGAAGTTTCGTGCTCTCGCATTACCTTCCATCAGGTCATATCTGGAGAGATCATTCAAGGATAATGACGTCAATAATCAATAAGGAGAGCAAATCTGATGGGGATCCCAGCAATTATAATAAAATATGGCTTTGTATCTAAAAAGGATATAGGCAGACTTTAAGTTATGTTTTGGTCCTATGGTCCATTTGCATGATATAAGGGAAAGCTTGTACAAGGTCTTCATTAAATGCTCAAAAGCCCGCCCAATTATTAATCACTAAATTGCACCTCAGGGGGAAATTGTACAGCCTTGGTGTCATTCAAGCCCTGTGAATATTTGAACAGTTAGAACAATTCTGTTTAGAATTATGCATATGAAAGAGACTTCACATGTGTCCTAAGGAATAGCACACGTCACATGAAATAGAAGAGCACCAGGTGATTACTTCCCGGCAATTGTATTTCTGTGCCACAAATACTGACTACACATTTCTTACATAAAGGAAAGGGCTGCTGCAAGTTGACTTCTCATCAAATTTTAGGATTGGAAGGAAACCAATATACATCAAGTACCATTCCTCTGCACTAGGTCCAGGGACGTGAGGGGCATTTTCCAGTTGGCACAGATCTGCACGTGTGACTGGGACCAAACCTCTGATGTAGACTTTGCTTCTTTGTTGTATAAAAATAACTATAAGTAAAAGTGCAAAAGTTTCGGAAATTGGAGAGTTGCAACAACAAATCCTAATAAGGCTAACCTCATAAGAGATAGTCTATACTTATCCATATGAGAAAAGCTTTCTTAAGGAAATAAACCATTTGTCTATTCAAGGTAGGTTATGAGTTTAGACTATATTTGTGACTTTCTCTGTTTATTACATAAAATACACTCTCTCATAAACCATAAACCGCTTTTGAGTTACTTGTGCAATTTCTGTTGAGAGGGATTCTGAATTTGTTAATGGACAGCTAATGTGGAAAGAACCCACAGTGGTGGTAGCAGAGGATGCTGGGTTTATACCTTACCAGTGCACAGTGTCAGAAAAAGCTATTGCAGTATTTATGATACTGGTGAGAAAGGACACAAGAAAAGCCCCTGAATGCTATTGCCCAGGAATTCACGCAAGGAGAAACAAGCCTTGGGGGGAGGGCCCTCGAAGTGTCTGGCGTTGTCGTCTTGTCAGAGAAGAAAACATTGAAAAATAAATATTTATAAATAAATGTGACATATATTTGCATGTAGTACAACATCACTGCTGTATCACAAAGGCAAAGTTTTTCTTATAGAATTTTATTCGCAAAATCTCATACCATGTTCTTAACATACATGACATTCAACAGATTTGAAACATGACTGGAAACTGAGCATTCTGAATGTTGTACCCACTGATTTTCCTTCCCTATGTGTGCCATGAAGTGCCCTGCACTCAGTAGGTGCTCAGCTCAAGTTTGTTGAGTGAATACAGGTAAGTTTTAGAGTGGAAATAATTTTAATATATCAAAGAGAATTATTCAATTTCCTGGTCTTTAAACATTTTATTAGCTAAATAAATCTCTATGGGGAATGACTGTAATCATAACTTTATTATCTCCTATTTTTTGTATTACATAGCAGGCTGTTTGTCATTGATTCAGTAGCCGTAACTACCATATATTTGCTTTGTTGATACAACTTTTTAAATAAAAGTTTGAAGTTGGCCATGGAAGTGTGTTCTAATAATCTTAGCTCTGTGAGAGGCTGAGGTGGGAGATTGTAAATTTGAGCCTATCTTTGTGAATTAGCAAGTCAGTGAAACACTGATAATTTTTTAAAGATTTTTTTTTAAAAAAGCTGGAGATGTGACTTTGTGCAAAGAACGTGGCTTCAATATTCTGTACCAAACAATAAAGATATACACAGATAAATATTTTATTAAAATATCAAGGTATGCTTTATCAATAATCAAGCAATATTTCAGCTCTACTTAGATCCTTGAAATTCAAACAGTGATACGTACATATAAAACTAAGATACTAAGAAGCTCGCGCTATGCTGAGGTCGAGACAAAGCTAGTGGCCATCTCTACTGGTCAGCTTGTCCCCTTCAGGTAGCTGCCAAGGCTCAGAAAGCATCTAGTGCCCTGAAGTTTTTAGTATACAGATGATCCTGGTGGTGTGACGCTAGCACTTCCATAGGCAGCCAGGTAGGTATTTGGCGACTGAAGGTAGGTATAATTTTAAGGGATTTGACATAACATAATACAATACATTCTATTTTTCCAGGTAACGTGTTCTCAGTGGCCTTCTCTTCACAGACTGTGTGGGGCGCAGCAGTGGTCAGAGTGCTCTGTTGGAGACATCCTGGCACGTTCCTTGCATCAGCTGTGGAAACTCTTTGTCAGCTGTGCCTGTAGAATTACAGCAAGGCCTGAGGCACATTGAAGGGTAATTGAATGACTCGATTCTGTAGTAAGTTGCAAAAATTAAGGAATGCTTTCCCACACTATGTTTATTGACCTTCTGAAAGCTATTAATGTCATGAAAAGGTCTGGCTGGCCGAAGACAGTCAAGTATCACGGGTAACTTAGCTTGCTGCCCTGTGAACTTCTGGCTATCACAGTTAGGGTAAGTTCACTCATTTTTTCATGTATTGAGTAAATATTTATTGAGAGCTTGCTGTGTGCCAAGCCTTGAGGAATGCGTGAGAGGGGAGGCCGCGTGGCACAGGCCTACAATTAGAGCACTTTGGGAGGCTGAGACAGATGAGTCACACATTCTAGCCCAGCCTGGGCAACTTAGTGGCTTTGACTTAACAAGACCCTGCCTCAAAATTAAAAATAAAATAACAGAGGAATTAGGAATAAGGTTCAGTGTGAAAGTTTGGTCTCCATTCCCAGAGTTACACACACACAAAAGAATGACACAGAGGAAAAAAGATATTACTCTGTGATCACCTCATATATCTATACAGTAGCAGTTCATGAGAATTATAATTTATTACTGGGTTTATTTTGCCTTTGTGTATAGACTTTAGTATCCATGTCATCCTCTGTCTTCCTGTATCTGAGCCATTTCTTATTTCCTGTGATAGTACTTCCCTTGATTTTAGGGATCTCTTTGTAAACATTAATTTTCAACTGCTCCTAAGACTGGAGTTTTTACCTGATTCTCAGGACTTAAACTGACTCTTTGCCCCAAAGTCACAGTCTGCACTTACCGGTGTAGCCATCAAAAGACACTGAAGATCACTGCATGACTCTCTTCCAATCAAGAAGTTTGAGGTAGGTTTTATCGCCAGCACTCTCCAGCACTGAATGCAACCTGGCTTTGACTCCAGTTACTTAGTGATTGCTGTAAGATCACTCCTATGCATTGCAAACAATGTCATAAGTACACAAATAAATTTAGAAAAGCATTGAATACACATGATGTAAACAAAACCTACTTTAACTCCTTATCGATGAAGACATTAAATATATATCTCTTTTGACTTAACATATGATACATTATTCTTTTACACACACACACACACACACACACACACACACTCACAAAGATGTGTAGATTAGACGAAGATGACCAGCTCTTTTATTAATTGAAAATGGCTTACATACTTTATCAAAGAGTAGTAGGTAACTGTAATCTTCAGAGTTTTAACATTTTAAAATTTGTTGATGATTTTAAGCTCTAATCTATATTTTATTATTGAACACAACATGGACACATTGAATAGAGATGTGATTGGCATTGGTTCTGGGTTGAGCACCATGTCGGTAACTGCTAGTGCTAGGGGGGTTATTGGGTCATCTGTTTCCGTTTCCACGCTGAACTTCTGTCTAGTTGTTCTATCTATTATTTAGTGCCTGGTCATCGCCAACTCTTATTATTGTGTGTTTCTCTTTCCATGATATCACCTTTCACTTCGTGTAGGTTAGCATCTTCTAACATGTGTGCATATGATTATAATTTTTATGTCCTTCTAGTAGATTGCCCTTCTCATCAGTGCAAAATATTCCTCTAGGCCTTGTACAGTAATCTTTTGGCTTTAAATTTCATTAGTATGTTGTGTAATATTGTTTCTTAGTAGCTGTCCTGTGTATTCATTTCAAAGACTAGATGTGTGCTGCTCCATTTGCAACACAGCCAAGAGGAGCAGCGGCATCAGCCTCTGCTCGGAGCTTGTGAGTAAGCGAGCATTGGGGCTGAACCCCAGAACACCAAGTCAGCATGAGTACTATAAGAGGAGCCCCAACATTTCTCATGCACAATGAAGTTTATGAAACATTTTTGTTTTCACATGCTGGAATTCAGAAATGACTAAAAAATAACCCTCTGTATGAACCTCATGAGGCTAACACACTAACACCATTTACATTAAATAATGAAGATTTAAATAAGTTGTTATTCCAAACACAGAAAAATGAAATGAGAGCAAGGGAGAAGTTGATGCCAAATGAATTATCATACACAATTTTTGCTTTTATTTATCTGTTGCACTTGACCTGGAACCAAACAAGATGAAGGAGCAGAGGCCAGAAATGGGGCCAAAGCTTTCTGGGGAAAGGGTGTGAAGACACACGTGCCAAGGCCAGAAGCTGGGACTTCGATGAACTGAAAAACACCCATGTGGCTGGAATGCAAGGACAAGGAGTGAGTCAACTTCAAATAAGCGTTCAATTCTTTCTTAGAATACCACGCTTCCAGATGTGGGCAGTTATTTAAGTGGATTCGCACCTCAGCCAATAACCCAAGAAATGCTGGAGATTTACCTGCTTTCTGTCCCCTGTGCCTTTGAGCATATTGTAAATGAGTTATAAAGAAGCATGGAAACTGCCATTGTTTCGTGTACTGATATAAAAACGGAAGGCTGTGTGTCTGATTGTGATTTTTAGAATTAAAATTTTAAATTATCATCTAACAGTAATACATGTCAAGTATATGGTACGGAATATTGACTGTGTGCACAATATTATCCATCAGAACCCTATAGTTCTTTTCTCTTATCTTTCACTATTGAAATTTTATATTCGTTGAACAGCAGCTTCTCATTTCTCCCAATATTATTCTCTAGAAATCCTCACCTAGCTTCCTGCCTTCTTGAGTTGGGCTGTGACAGATACCTCGTATTACAGAGGCACGTAGGACTTGTACTTCTGTGATGGACTTACTTCACCGAGCATAATATCTTCCAGATCCAGCCATGTGGTAGCATGAAATAGGATTTCCTTCTTTTTACATAGCTAATATTCCACGTATGAGTGTAACACATCTTCCTTATTCATTCATCTCTCGGCAAACGTTTGTTTCCACCTTTTGACTCCTGGAGATGTTGCCGCAGTGACAATGGAAGTGCAGATGCTTCTTCGACATTCTACTTGAGTTCTTCTGGATTAATCCTCAGAAGCAGGATTGCTAGATGGTGAATACGTATGCTCCTGCCGACATGCACACTGCTTCCGACTTCCCCATACCCCATCGACAGTGTTTAGTTTTGGTTTGTATGTCTAGTCTGTACGTACAGGTGCCATTTAACTTGCGTTTCAACTTGCATTTTCTTCCTAATTTGCGACGTCAAATGGCATCACTCTTGGATGCTAATATTTACTCCTCTAAGTGCATCCTGCTCTTTGGTCTGTTCTTTAATCAAATTTTGTTCATTGTCCCTCACATTGCAGGAGTTCTTCATATTTTTTTTGGTTATTAACTCTTTCAAAAACGTAACTTACAAGCATTTTCTTTTCTCTCAAGTTGCCTTTTCATTCTACTGTTTATTGTGCTGTGAAAAAGGTCTTTAATTTGACTAGCTGACTTGCCTTTTTGTGTTTTTTAAATATATATTTAGTACGACATCCCTCAAAATACCATTGCCAGAACTCTGTCCTGAAGCTTTTATTCAATGTGCTAGTTATTTTAAAATTATTGCTCTTATAGTTAAATCTTTGATTCATGTTCAGTTTGATTCTGAGTACGGTGAAAGGTAAAGGCCCAGCTCCATTTTTTATCCACGTTTCACAGCAGCGACATTTTATTGAAGAGACCGTCCTTTCTCTCTTCTGTGTTCTTGTCAAAGTGTGGCCGATGGCACTTGCCTGGACGTAGTTCTGAGCGCTCTGTTCTATGACAGCGATGCTTGTTTTTGTCTTGGTGCCAGTCCCTGCAAAGTGAATATTGCAAATTTATTTTAGTGGATTTGGAAGAAGAAATGTGAGGCTTCTAGGTTTATTTTTCCTCTTTTTCCCATTGTATTGATATGCATAAGCGCAAAATTTAAGGTTTACGATGAAGTTGAGCATTTTGTGCACCTACGTATCTTGTCAAGGTGACAGACTTTCCCGCTCTCCTTTTGTCCCTCCCCATCCCCACCCCTCCCTCTCTCCCTGCCCTACCCAGATATTTTAGCATGTTTTCAAATCTGAAAACACAGGATGTTCTTTCATTTATTTTGTTCATCTTTAATTTTATTTATTTTTTTCTTTGAGACGGGGTCTTGCTTTGTAGTGCAGGCTAGTCTTGTACTCAGTATATAAAAGGCTAGTCTCAAACTTAGGGTGTTCCTCCTGCTTCCAGGTGCTGGGATTACAGGTGTACACCACCACACCCAGTTTAAGTGCTGCTGAGGAATAGAACTCAAGGCTTTGTGTTTGCTTTTCATTTTTAAAAATAATTTTATTGCGGTAAAAAATTCACAAGACATAAAATTTAACTTATTTTTAAATTCATAAATTCCAAATTCTGTAACCCATTAGAACCATGGGATTCAAGTGAATGTCTACATCCACTCCCCTTTCCTTTCTGACCATACCCTCTCTTTCATGTTAGGGCCATTTTGTGTTATTACTTTTGTGCATTTCATAAGAGGGTTTCATTTCTTTGATGAAGATTATTCCCAAGAATTTTATTCTTGCCAAATACTGTGCTTAAGATTTTTCTTATTTATTTTTGATAGTTTTTAACGTGCAAAATCACAATGTATTTTTTGAGACAGGGTCTCACTATGTAGCCCAATTTGGCTTCAGGATCTTTTTCTTTCCTTTTGCTTGTTCAATATGCTGTGAAGCTCTTAAATTTGATAGGCTGACTTGCCATTTTTGCATATATCATAAGTGCTCATTCTTTGAAGTGTTCAGAGTACAGACAGGTGCCTCCAACATCCAGCTACAAGTAATTTGTGTTAATTATTTATCTTGCAAATTCATTGAGTGTGTTTATTAATTTAAGAAAGCGTGTGTAATGTGTAGCATTTTCTATAAATGAGATCACGTACATGCAAACACACGATTGCAGTTCTTTATGATTGAACTGCCTCTTTTGTGTAATATTTCTGACTAGAGCTCCTAGTACTTTGCTGCGAGAAGGGGTGAGAGTGGGCTATTTTGGCTTGTTTGGTAACCTAGAAGAAAATCAGACTTTTATCATTAAGTATGGTGCCAGATGATACTTTCTCTGCATGGCTTTCATTGGGTAGAGGTAGATTCCTTATACTGCTAATTGGTTGAGAGTTTTTATCATGGAAAATAATTTAAATTCATTAGGAACTTTTTGCATCAATGGAGATGATATAATTTTGTCCTTTATTTTGCTAATTTTACATATCATATTAATTGAGTTAGTTATTCTGAACCATTTTTGTCCAACAGAGATAAACCCCTTGGTCATAATGCATTTTCCTCTGAATGTACTGTTGAGCTTAGTCTGCTTATATTTTGAGAGAAATTTTACACATATATTTTCAAAGGACTTTGACCTATATTTTTTCTGGTGTCTCTCTTTCTGGCTACTAGGGAGCTGATACATTTCAATATGTTTTAAGATAACAAATTCAATTTCACACCAAACTTTAAACTTTTTTCCCCCACCCCCACGGTATATACCACTGCCATCACAAATGACATCTTTCTAGACTATATTTTCACTAATGCATTTATATCGTTATAAGCTTTTGGTGTTTTAACTTCTATGCTTTTGTTTTCACACTTTGTGTCTTTCTGTTCCGATTTGAAGCCATTTCACTTTGGTGTCCTTTACAGTTCTCATTTTGAACTTCCTCAGCGTTTCTTGTGCTAGCGTATCTTGATGGTTTTCATTTTGAAGGGTAATTTTGTTGTAGACGGTACTACTGATTGTGACTTCTTTCTTTTTAGCTCTTTGAGCACATCATGCTAATTACTTCTGGCCTTTGAGGTGTTTGCTGATTAATCTGCATCTGGTTTTACAGACACTTCCTTGTATGCAGTGAGTCACTTTGTCCTTCCTGCTTTCAAACTTCTCTCTGAAACAGTTAAAAATATTTGGGAGTTTGGGGCTTCTCGAATTTGAATATGTATTTTCTGTTTTAGATGTGTGGCAATGTCAGCCATTGTTTCCTTCGACATTTTCAGTCTTTTCTGTGTATTCTCGTCATTGCAGACATTGTAACACTTCCTCTGGACCATCGTACCTGTTGCTCTCTTGTTACATACGTCGGTCCAAAAATTAGTGTCCTATAAACTTTTCAGCTTTTTTTCCTTCTTTATGTAGTCTTTTTCTCTCATTTTTTTCTGTTTTATTTTAGTCTAGTTCAACTTTTCAAATGATCTGTCTTTCATTTCATTATTACTTCCATTACTTGGTCAAAATTTACTGTATAATTAAATATTTCAGAATATAACTGATTTTCTATAATCCATCAATGTTAAAATTTTTGTTTCATTCATGCATCATTTTTGAGCTTTTAAACCTCTTCATGATAATCAATTTGGGTTATTTCTTATGTAACCCATATATCTCCCTTGCTTAAAGATCAAATTATGGATATTTACTCTGTACCATTGATTGAATCATCATCATCATCATCATCATCATCATCATCATCATCTTCTTCTTCTTCTCTTTTCTTGTTTTTCTTCTCTTCATGTTCCTTGTATCTTTGCTTTATTATCCATAAATTCGAAAAAAAGAGCTATTTCTTTTAGTCTGAGGTTGATCTGTACAAAATAAGAAAAATTCACCAATCATCCTCACTGAAATCTTTGGGTGTAATTTTAAACTTTTCTGCAGGTGTGTTTTTCTTGATCTATGCTTGCATATTCTCAACTAGATTATTTTTCCCCGTTAGGAGCTATAATCTTTTGCTCCCTCTAGTGTTTGTGCTCTATACTACAGATTCTTTAAAGCAACAAGTTCAAGCGCTTCTCAATCACTCTGAGATAACTAGGTTGTGCCAGGAATTGTCTACTCTCCAAGAGGAATAAAACAGAAACTTGATTCTCTGATAGCCAACCTGAAAAATGAGTGAACACTTTCCACCTTCTCCTCCTTCCGAGGTGTAGAACACAAAGCTACATTGGCCTCCGTCTTCTTTGCCATGGTTCCTCTCAAGCAGTGACAGCCACTCACTTTATTTAGCTTGTTCTGAACAGGTCTCGGGGATAGCGCGTGTGCCTGATACCTACAAAATGGATCATAGAGACAGCAGTCCCTGAGAACATCCCTTCCAAGTCAGACTACAGAAGGGCAGTAGAGTATTTTCTTTCCCAGTCCAAGCAGAAGGCAGCTGCTGAGAGTTTCAATGCATCCATGTAGTTGTGTTGAGGGAAGGAGATTTGGAGAGACGGTGTTGTTATGAAGTAAAAGTTTGGTAAAGCTGGTTAGACATTTTACTTCTGAGAGCCAAGAACTTTGTGACTGGCTTCCAGGTTTCTACCGGAGAAAACGGGTCCGCGCGTTATCATTGGATCAGTGCCTTGGAATTAAGTTTGCACATATATTCTAAAATGGTTTATCCTCTAATAGCATTATTACATATGAAAATATCCAAATACTGTATCACTTTCTCCTTGAAGAAATGAGAGTTGGATTTTAGAAACGTATGCCTCCGCACAATAGAATTAATAAGGACACTATAGAAATTATGTAAAACAGTAGCACTTCAGAAAATTTCCAGATATTCTTGATATTTACACTGAAAAAATTCTAGAAGAATTTTTTCTGTGTCAATGATACTTCTAGAAAAAAAGCAATATCGAGTCTCATGGGGGTTCTTTAAAAGTTTACTGATAGAATTCATAACTGTGCATACAAAATGCAATTTTACATGGTCTCTTTCAGCTACTGTGATCATATACCCAAAAGAATTACAAAATAATATACATTAACTTGCACACTTGAAGTTGGCAGATAAAAATATTCATAAGTTGAAACAGTTACAAAGGATGTAATTCAAGAAAAATTTAAGTATTGACATTTTGAAAGAAGGTTTCAATGTTCTTTAAGTTATCCTTTGTAACATAAATATTATAGCAAATATCTATTTAAATATATGAGAACAAGGTATTTATTACAGTTGTCACTGTTACACAATTTCTTAGAATACTAATATTTTCTCCTACAATATGCATTTTTCATTGTTCTAACAAAAATTATAGTAAAATAATAAGTACCTCATGCCTGAAAATTTATAGATCGCTTTATCACACATCCCTGAGAAATATAATTCCACAATATTTTTTAACTTTTTATTAGATCATAAGGTTACTTCTTAATCTAGATTAAGATATGTTATAGTTATTACTGCCACATCATTTATCGAAATATTTATGTTTAAAGTGCTTTTAGTTGTTTTAACTGGAATTTAAAATTTTAGGGTTATGCGGGTTCTAAAAATCTGAAGTCATTTTCCTCCTTTATCTTGTACATTTGCCTGTGGTTGTTTCACATGTAAATGAGTGGGAATCAGCATTAATTTTATCCTTTTTTTCTAAGAAATTGTGTTTATATAACGAGTATCTGTTATTATAACAATAAGACTATTTTTGCTCAGTTTACCACGGGAAGATTAGAATTAGGGAGAGGAGTTCCTCCTTTCATAAAGATTGTGTCAAATGATGAATCAGAAGAGTGGATCCTACTTGAGCAAAAATTACCATAAAGGGTGTAGTATCTCTTGGGGAGGAAGTCCCCCTCCCCCTCCCCTACTAGATGGAAATGGGACAGCAAATGATGTAGGAGCCTATCTGTATAGGTCCAGTTGTAAAGACACAATACCCGACTTGCACACCTCTTGGGAGGAAAGGTTTAATTTGGCTCATGATTTTAAGGGACTCAGTCCGTACTTGGCTGGCAAAAAGACAGAGATATTGTGGCAGAGGGTGTGACTGGGGAACACAGGGCCAGAGAAAAAGGGGTGAAGGACCAAGCACAGCGCTGAAGATTATGCCCGGTGACTGCTCTACTGTTCTTCTCCATGGCTCCCAAACCAGCCATGCTGACAAAACTGAGCTTACCCACTCCATTCTACCCCCTGTCAGCATCACACTCAAGTAGTTTTTCTTAAACTATACCTAATCTCCAAAGAAACACAATAACAAGTTCATTCTGACAAACATGTAACAGCTATCTTGCATACAACCAAGTACATGAGAAGCCCCTCTCCAAAGTCCCAACAAATCAAGTATTTAAAAAGAAATTCTATGGCACCGTCTCTTGTGAAAGTTAAGATGGATTACTACCAGTGAGCCTCAGTAAATAAGTTGCATAATTCCATGTCCCAGTGGGATTGGGTAAACATTGTCACATTCTAAAATATTTGGAAGAATAGGAGGATAGTAAAGAATAGGACCAAAACGTACTAGGGAAGTATATATCCCATAGTCTCGTGTAGAGTGCCTGGGACACGTAGTGGAAGGTGTGAGTTCCAGAGGGTGTAGGTGGTCCCACCTGTGTGGACTTGCAGGTTAGAGCCACCGGGTTTCTCGCTTGGGTGGGCTTCACTCATAGGCAGCTTTCCTTAGCAGATTCTCCACATTCCTGTGTCTCTGAATTCTTAAGGCCCCATTGCACCTTCGTGTATTGTCTTCTCAAGTGCTTCTTGCCTGGCTTCCCAGACCATTGTGATTTAGGTCTGGGGTGTCCCCCAGAGCATCGTGTACCAATGGACACTGTGTACTGGTGGGAGGTTGGGCCCGGCTGGAAAGGGTGATGTTTGGGGCCCAACCCGTATGGTTATGTGGTTATGTGGTTCAGCCTTTCCGCACTGACTTGGCTCTGTTCAGCCAGGCTGTGAGAGGCTCCAGCAGCACCATGTGATTTCACCATCTCCAGCCACCCTCCTGGACTGTGACCTTCTGAAACTGTGAGCTAAAATAAATCTTTCCTCCTTAAAGTTGAGGATGTCAGGTACTTCTCCCAGCAACAAGAAAGTAACTAAGACGCAGACCTTTTTTTTTTTTTTTTTAATGTAGATGGAAGCTGTCCTGACTCCATGACTCTTGTGTTCTGAGTGCCAGTAAAACTGGCATCGCTTGGATGAAACCATGGCCAGTTGTCAGTAAAAGTAATTGTTGAACATCCTCAGACAGGGCAGCTGTGTCTTCTGAGTTCCTGGGTAGCTGACTCCAGTAAAATGAGCTGTTGAGGACCAATTTCTTAGGTGAACCTTCTCCTACAGGATGTCTAAAAACTTCTCACATGAAAGGTTGGCAACTTTACATACTTGAGCCTGTTACAGGTAAAATTTTGTTGATTTCTGAGATACCCTTAAAGCATCATTTTTCTTGTCCTCATAGAAGGTACTAATCTTCAGTAATCACACTTCCTTTGGTCTCAACATTACACATAGTTTCCTCTGGGAATAAGTTTAAAATCTCTGATTTTTTCTTCCCTACTTTTTGCCTCCAATTCTCATCAAAAATCAGTCTGAAAGAAGGAGAGTGCCCATGCCACATTCCGAATTTTGGAGTGCCTTGAAATTTTCTCTGCCTGATCATTTCATTCATATCCCATAAGAATACAAATTCTTGGGAGATAGACAAAACACAGACAAATTTCCCAATCTGTAGCATGCATAGCCTGTAGTACAATTCTCCGAAGAATCCTTGTTCCCACCAGAACTTCACAAGCTGGCTTTTACCGTCCACTTCCTGTCACCATTCTAGTTTTCTCAGCTTTGACTATAATCATTCTTCAAAATCTGCTCACAATGTTATATGGCTTCTTTAGACCACATTTCCAAAACATTTTAAGCTGTCTCCATAATCCAAAGCCTTCAGAATCACACAAGCATAGTCACTGAAAGGACCTCCCCATCCGTGTCACTTTTCTGCATTACCCAGCCTTTCCTCCCCTGAGACACAGTATCTGAAACTGTCACCTTACAGAAGAGGCTTGTTCTGACCCATGATTTTGGGGATTCAGTTCATTGTTTGCTGGCTCCAAGGCAAGAACATTATGGCAGAAAGGATGGTGGGACACAGGGGCTTAGTCTCTGCTGGCTGGGAGGCAGAGCACAGCAATGACACTAGAGAGGAAAGGAAGCCAGATGTAGGGCCCAAGTCACAACACCCAGACATAGGCAGAAGCATGCCTTACTAATGTTCTCTGTGGCTCCAAAGTTCATTAAATAGACACAATTGAGTTGAACCATCATGTCATCCAAATGTGCAATTTTGTGTGGAACTCGCTCCAAAAATGAGTACAAAATATTTTGCTAAGTAAGGGAATTATTTAAACTCATCAACAAACACTTAGACTTATTTTTAAAGAAGATGGCTATGAAAAATACCAGCTTGGATTTTAAAATGATTCAACCTGAATTATTCTTTCTGGTAGTTCTTAAAGAATAGATCCATTTAACTTTTAAGGTCATTCCTTCTGTGTACATTTTGATTTGTATGGTAGTAAAGATTGAAATTCAGGTTATAGAAAGTTAATTTATTTATCTGCTTAATGAACACACACACACACACACACACACACACATATATATATATATATATATATATATATATATATATATATATATTCAGAATCTACTATTTTATGGGCATGATTCTAGTGCAGACAGAGTTATGAATAAATCAAAGGCATGGTCTGAAATCTATATGGATTTTAATGGAAATAAAACAGACCAAAGAAATCCAGAGAAGAATTTGATATAAGGGAAGGTAGAAAAGAGTGTGATGACGAAAGAAAACAGAAAACAGGCAAAGAACAGAGATGAAAGAATAAAGTTTGATTCATATAGACTGATTGAAGAAATCTCTTTTGTAGAGGTCACATTTTAGTATAAAGCTGAATTTTAGACACCAAGTGTTACAATAAATTAGAAACCATTTTTGAGGGGCTTTGAACCTGACACCCTCTCCATACCTGTTAATACTTGCACATTTAAGAAATGATGCTCTAGGCAGACCATCCATCCCTTTGAAATACTACTCCCCCAGGAGATGGCACATACAATGATTTAGATTTTTTTCTTAATAAGTCACTCTTATATTGCACATGTGGATGTATGTTAAAGACTACATTTTTATGTCCTTAATTGGACAGTATGCTGTTTTCTAACTCATTTCCGACCTCATTTTCCTAGTTATAAAAGCTTATGAAAGAGCTGAGAGATAGTCAGGTGCACACCAGGGTACTCTGCTATTTGTGTAAACTTAGCACAAAGTTATCTTACGTAGAATGATATTTGGGGCTTTTTAATTTTTAAGTTATAAAGCAGCAATTTCATGAAATGAATGACCCATCTGTGTTCATAAGACATAAAGTCATCAAAGTACACTTAGGGAAGAGTGAGCGTGGAAGACACAAATCTGTTTTATCGGATGTCTAGGGAAGAACCTTCTCACTGACCCCGACTCTCACTGAGGTTTTAAGGCACAGGTCCTGCATGCAGATCAAGGGTGAGGACTCCGGGTGAGGACTGACCTCATCCAGGTTAAATCATCACGGCACACTTCCCCCACGGAGGACAGCACAGAAACTGTCAGAATGAGACTCAAAGCAGGACATATTTTTGCTAAAATATCTCAGTCGCAGGCGATAAAAACTGCAATCGTTTCTGATATCAAAATAGGCACACGATTCATCTTGACGCAGAGAATAATGGCATCATCAGAGATAACTTACGTTCACTCTGGAAGGAAGATGGCTGCCACAGTAGAGCAAATCTCTTTTGTCAACAACTGCGTGCATTTATTATACTTTTACTTAAGAATGAAGAGCCAGGTGACTTAAAATGTCCTTTCCTGCCCTCTACCCATTGTTTCCTGAGAACGTCACTAATTTTTTAATATCTTCCACAGCTTGTGCATTTTCCTGAGTTTCTAAGTCACTCAGTACACACTGTGTATTAAGGATATTCCAAGTGCTCATTATTCTAGAGAGAAAGGGTAGAGTGACGGAGAAAAAAGGTGGGCACCCTGCTCTTCATAAGTGTTTAAGACACAGGAAAACACTAATACTGTGAGGTCAATGATGACAAATAAGAGAAAAGCATTTGAAGTGGGAGCTAGTATTCAAGAAACACTCGTGGGAGTGGGTGCCAAGAAAGACTTGCAAGAATCACGTGAACTCTCACAGAAGAGCATCCAAACAGAGAGCTTCAAAAGCTAAGAGTCGGGAGAGTTCGCTTGATCATAAAACAGAAAGAAAGCCCGTTCCCACGGGTGAGGGAGAAGGTGACGACAGACACCGGAAAGGAACAATTCTGCCGCGCAGCCAGCCTGGCAGCCCATGGCAAAGTTTATTTGTTATTGTTGGGAAGCATCGATGGCTTTTAAGCAAGTGTATGATATGATTCAATTTGTGATTTGAAGTCACTCTGGCTTGCTGACAAATAAGTTATTGTAAACAAAGCATGCTTCTCAGGGAAACCAGAGACAGGACTGTCAAAGTAGTGCAGGCAGGAGATGGTAGTATTTCCATCCAAGGTTGAAACGGGGATAGTAAGAACTGATAAGAGTCCAAATGAGTTTCCGGGGTAGAATAGACAGCGTTCTAGTTAGTGGGACAAAATATCAGATATCAGAGGATTAAAAAGACAGAGACGGTAACTTTCAGGTTTGGGTTTTGAACAACCAGCAACTGGAAGGGTAGCAGCAACTAAGTGGATGAGTGGGAGGTCATTTGCTGAGAATGGAAGCCAAGACGAGTTGTGAAAACAAGGACTAAACCACTGTTTTGACCATGTTAAATGAGGCCAAAAATTTCTCTCTTTAACTACAAAGTATAAATGTAGAATGAATAGGGAGATAGAAGGACACGTGTTAATGTCAACACGGTACTCATGATTCTCGAGAATCACGTAATAGCTTCGTCACGCCTTTGTCCCACGGACTCCCCTTGTGTGAAGACTTGTGACGACATATCTCAACGTATTTGCTTTCATGGGTATTGAGGACTCTTATATCAGTTGTTTAGATACAGAATATACCATAATAATAGATTTACACTAGCTTTACATTAACAAAATGACTTTTAGGTTAGCTAGTACAAAATTTTCGATTGTTGTTGCTTAAAATTTAATAAATTTATTAGTAGAAAATGGAAAATTAGATCTCTGTTTAAAGGCCTAAGTGTTTAATACAAATGGTGCATGTGTGTGTCTTTGCCTTGCTCATGAGAAGAATACTCAATCCCTTGTTCTTTGTACTGTAATCTTTAACATTCATCAGTCTAAAGATAGTACTTTCCATACTTGGATTTCTCACAGTTATTTTTCCACTAGAATAGATTTTGTTTTAGGGTTTGCATATATGGGCATATTGTACAACTTTCCTTTAACTTTTAGTAGGATATGCCCATCAATTGATTTTCAAATGTTCAACCAGTTTTGGCGTTCTTGGCATAAACCTTAATTGATTATGAAGAATTACTATCTATGTAACATCAAATTCAATTTTTTAACATTTCACTAAAAATTTTTGAATCTATATTTCTGTAGATATCTGTCCACAGTTTTTTTTAAATCTTTGCTTGGTTTTGATATTACATAAGACTAGCCTTCTCTTTAACTTTTTTTCTTTCAGTTTTTGTGGAATTGGTGCATTTTCCAGCTCAATGAGATTTAAGTTGTTTAAAAGTTGTTCATATTATTCCTTTAATCTTTTCATATCGATCAGCTTTCTAGTAAATTTTACATCTTTTCAAAATAGTATGGACAACTTATTTTTTATCTCAATAAATTTCAATAGTGATTTATACATTTCCCCATTTTTATTAGTGTACTTATGCACGACACAATAGTTAAGTTCAGCTTGGGTATTTGTGCCATATATATTGTGTCAACAGTCAACAGCCCCTTCCCCTCCCCCTTTTGGCATTCCTGCGGCCTCACCACCCCTCCAACTCCCACTATCACACACAGTGGGTTCTAGAAAAATGACTGTATTCTGGGTTCCTCATAGTAGAGAGACCTTGCAATATTTCTAACCTTCTGCCTTTGACTGACTTCACTGATCATGAGCTATTCCCAGAATATTATTTTATATACTTTTAATAGGCTTGTTGATATAAGAGGATTTTTAAAAATTTAAATCTGACAACCTCTACCTTAAAATTGGAGTGATTAAGCAATTTACAATTTACGTGATACTTGATACATTTGGGATTAAACCTGCCAATTGGTATTTTGCTTCATGTGTTTGTTATTTTTTTCTTTTGCTTCTTTTGAGCATTCTAATCAATTATTATTATTTTTATATTCGTTAAAATCATGTTACCTGTAACTTCTCATTGCTCACTTAAACTATACTCTTTGATGTATTTGCTCTTAATCAACATTTTATGAATTCTATTTTCTTGAGTAGTAATCACCTTACTTCCTAAGATTCTAAGAAGATGTCTTCCACTTACCGCCTCCATTTTGGTTGATGTGCTTGTCACACATTTATCTTGATGTGCCTGTAACAGAAATAATTACTAATTTCACTTTGACCGGTGCATTATCTTTCAAAGAGCTTAAAAATTAAATGAAATGGTTTATTTTTCACACATTTTGCTTTCAGTGTTAGTATTTTATGACAGCAGATTTCAACGTAATATTGTTTTCCATATAGAAAAGATTTCCTTTAAAATGTTTGGGTGAGATCTACTTTTAAGAATTTTTAAATGATTTCCGATAACTGCCTGTTTTTTCTGAGTGTTATTTTTGGTAGGTATAGATTTCTGGTTTCAATTTCATTTCATTTGTTACACATCTTCACTTGGAAGATCTCTTTTCGTTTTTTCTTAGTTTGTGCTTTTCTAATAATATCTCATACTTTGATGCCCGACTTCAGAATTACTCCTCATCATTAATTTCAATACATTTGATTACCATGGTCCTCAGTGTATTTTTGATGTTTTTTGGTGAGCTTGTACTGTTCTTTTATTTTTACCATACTTCAAATTTCTCTCGTGTGAGAGATTCGAATGCTTAAAGTATTTCCCTGAGATGGATTCTTCTGTGTGGTCGCTCTTTCCGTTTGTGTTTGACTGTTGACTGGTCTATACGGTATTTCTTCAAACTCTTTACTCTTTTTTTTCTGTAGAATCACATTCACTCTTGACCCACGCCGCCTGGTTTTCACAGCAGGCATCAAGATATTTGTTTCTAGATGATTGATTGTAACTCTCTCAACTCTGTTTACTTCTCAGCAGATGCAATCTATTTCTTATCTGCATAACTTCAGGCAACAACACTGTAACTGTTTCAGGAGATGTGTCCATCAATTTTGACATTTATGACAATTCTGGGTCAATTTTTGTTGATTTGATTTTTTTCTTCTCACTGTATGTAATATTTTTCCTTTCCTTTTTCCTTGCCTAGAGAAGTTCCTTAGATAGGGTTTCTTTTATATGAGAAACCCAAAATAAAGACATTTTATAGAACCAAATGGGTATGATAGTGGGAATCAGGGAGAATGGGGGAGGGAAGGAGAAGAGAATAAGGGGGAAAGGAAGGATTGTAATGTAGATATGATTTATATGTCCAAAATAACTAAGCTCTATGTAAACATTGTGTATAGAGTATAAAAATGGGGGAAATATTTACAAGTAAAAAAAATTAGATAGTATGAATTGTATCTTCCAGATGCTAGATACATTTTTATTTCTATAGACGTTATTATACATTTTATTCTCCATTTAGTTAAGTTTCTTGAAGATAAGTTGATCATTTTGAAGCTCAATGTTATTAATTTGCATCAAAGCTGGACTAGGATTTACTGACTAATTTTGCACCACTCACGAGGCAATACCTTCTAAGTGCTCGGCGGAGCACCTGTCAATGGATTGTCTTTCTTTCAGAAGTTACTGGCCCAGCTGGTCTGTGACATCATGACTTTTCTACCAACAAGAGCTATTTTCAGCTCTCACTCTTACAAGCATCCGTCTCTTACTTTGAGCAGTTCTTTTCCTAGGCTTGAACAGTCTTGTCCCGTATGTACCATGATCTGCACTCAAGTGAAGACCTAATGGGATCTGTGTAGCTCGATTTCCCACTCTCTTTGTGTCTCTCCTTGTCTCTGCCTCGGTCCCTGTGCCTGTTTCCTGTGTCTCCTCTACGGCCATGGCTGCTTTACCTCTGGCTTGCACGCTATGAGCCAGATTTACGACCCCAGCTGAGAGGCAGTTGAGCATCCCTAGGTTTGCCCATCTCCGTGCTGCGGTCCAGAAAACCTTACTCCTTACAGTAAATTGGACAATCGGAGTACTCTCTTACACTCTTTGCATTCAGAGATAATTATTTTAATTCCCTAACATTAAATGTATCAAGACTTCTATTTGTAACATTTAGTCCAGTATTTCAACTCTTTCAGAGGTAAGCTTGGCATAGTGGCATGTGCCTGAGCTCTGTGCCAGAAGTGGGAGGACTGCTTCATGCAACAACTTGAAGTCCATCTGTACAATGTTGTGAGGCATCGTATCTTTTCCAGAGGAAAAGGAGAAAAAAAGGAACAAAGAAAGAGAAAAAAATAGAGTAAATCTTTAAAAATTCATTAACTTAGAGTAATGAATTACATTTTCATTTCATGGAATTTTCATCAATTTACTTTTATGATTTATTTTAAAGGTCAAAAAAGCAGAAGAAATGTTAATTAAATTTACTAAACTTGCTTCTAAACAATTTTTACCTTGTAGAGTAGGTTGGAGAGACCAAAATGCAGTTTCCGTTGTGATTTTAAAGTAACTATGCCTATTAATTATTTCCAAAATCACGGATATAGAAGCAGATCACACAAGTGTGTGTCTCCAGGCTACGTACGGAGCCTGTGAACTTTGTACTAAAGCACAGACACTCACAGAAGGAATTTGGAGGTCAGCTGCTTCCCAATGTCCTGCTGAACAGCTGCCTGGAGGGACCCACGCTCTTTCAGAGAAGTGCTTAATTAGGCTGTGGGTTTGGCTGTTTGTTTGTTGCTATTAGTTCTCATGCATTTGGGCAAATTCGTTTACAGGCAATTCCCAGGGGAAGTAACCATAAACATGACACTGAGTGCGTTACTGATGCCATTTTGAAGTTCTTAATTAAAACCTTATAGTTGCAAATCTACGGAGAAATTCTTCCTAGGCTTTCTCAATATTTCTCATAAACTATCTAATAACTTCCAATAGCTAAAAAGATGAATTTTAGCACAAGATATTGGGATCAGTGAAGGACTTTTTGTACAAAAATGATTAAATCTCTTTTTGGTTGCATCTGGGAGACTGGAATAGGAGGATCCAAGTTTGCATCCAGCTTGGGTTACTTAGAGACTTAGTAAGACGGTCTCAAAACAGAAAAAACAAAACAAAACAAAATAAGAAAGAGGTGGGGAAATACCTCATTGTGAAAACTCTGGGTTTACTCGCTGGTAAAGCAAAGTATAGTAAAGTAAAGTAAAATAAAATCTCTGTTTGTTTCTGTGAAATGAACAAATTATGAAACTTACTCCTGGCTTGGCACAAAAGCAGAATTTGCAAAGGGTTAAATCTTTTTGCCATTGACTTATTAACGATAATCCATTAAAATATTTAATAATCTGAAAGAGTTAATATTAGTACATCTTGCTATGGGAACAGTTTTATACTAAGCCATCAACCTCTGTATTTTCGAATGTTATAGAACATTTTAATTCTATAAACCTCTATCAACTTTAACGTTGTTGGTGTAATTCAAGGTAGATAATATAATTTGTCTTAAAGCTGGAATATTCACTTTAATATAAAGATATACAATCAATGCCATAATGTTTCTAAAAAACTAGAGATTTGATATAGTATTCAAAAATAAATATAAATTTTGAGCAATGCTTTAATGACACATGAATTAAAAGTGCATTATAGTGAAATTGCTACTAAGCATTCCCATTAATATCAAATGAATTCATTATGACCAGCACAGTCACAATGAATACTAAATGAATTAATAATAATGAACCATTTAAAGTGCTACCTAATTGTTTTATTTCATTTTTATGTATATTTTGGTCCTATTTTAACTGTGAGGTTAATAGTCAATGACGTTAAGTGATTGATTTTTGTGGCTAATATCGGATAGCTTGTTCACCATTCCTGATGACCTGGATTTAACTTGTTCTGTTTTACTCTAACCTCTCCCTGTAGTGTAGTGCCTCCTTATTTAATAGTACTATAGGAGCTGGATTAGCAAATGTAAATTTTGGCTCGATAATGAAAACACGTCACGGTAAAAGCAATGTAACCATTGACACAATACGCCAAAACAGCAAAACACTTTTATTTACTGATTTTTTAGTGTCACGTAATGTAGAAGTGATGAGGCAAGAGCATTATTTGCATAACTTATTTGTCTTTCTAGTGAAGATTGTCTTATCTATTTAATTATTGTGTATTATTTAAAAAAGTGTTTTCTTAGTTAACCACTTACTTTTAAATTAAGATCCGTTACATTCTCCAAGTAGTGGCAACTGCTGTGCTGCTGAGCAACCTTGGGTTGACACAGACAGCTGATTTCCTTGACTTTGCGGTCTAGGAGCTCATCAGGTTCACCTCCTTTCATGGAATATGGGTTGTGAGCTAAATGTGCAGTGAAAGCTTAAATTTAAAAATATCATTACAATAAAGGCACAGTGCCATTGACCGCCCTCCTACTCCAGCCCCTGGCTTCCCACACACCTACCCCGACACTCTGGCCGCTTTTTGAGACAGTTCTGGTCGTTCTTTCTTGTGAGTGCCTTTAGTTGTGCTGGCTGGGCTGCCTCATGTCTGTGATTAATTTGTTTCACTTTATGGTCACTTCGAGGATGCCAAGAAGAGGAAGAAACTGGGAGGTGGCAGATCGAGGGGATGAGGTGGGTGAGGACAGACCATGACGTCCTCAATATTCTGCTTTCCTTCAGAAGGCACTTGCGAACGGCATTTCCGTCAAGTGTTAACCACACTTTGTGAAGACACTCACTCACGGAACGGGACTTCCAGAAGGGATGCACCGTGCTCAGAGCAAGAGCAGCGTTTGGAAAAAATGGATGGCAATGTGTCTTGACGGTGTGTGTGTGTGTGTGTGTGTGTGTGTGTGTGTGTGATTTGCTCAAGTACACTGTATTTTTAAGTCAACTCTTGCATTCAGATCTTTACCCATTTTTCTAGAAATGCCCTTCATCTTGGGTTCTTTTAAACAAAATGATGTTCACAGGTTGAATTCAGTCTTCAAATATATTTTTTATCAACTCTCACTTGATTTTTTTTTAATGGATAGCGTTAAAATCTTGGAAATTCACTCATGAATAGACATTTCTGGCTTCTTTTAGTAAACGGCAATATCATTTGCTCATGTTTTCTTGACCTTATAGAGCTGATCACCTAGAAAAGAGCAGAAGCTGACATGTTTAACATCCTATTAATTCTCTAGCTAAACAAGTTTCCCTTTAGCCATAAACTCTAACTTATTTATGAGATCTATATGGTCTTCATATAAATTTATATGACGACCTAAAATTATATGCAGTTGGCCCTCTGATCTTGAAGGTATCATATGTATAAAAATCAGTGATACATGGATTAAAATACTGAAGAAAAAAGAGCATTTTAAAAAAATTGTGGACTTTTCCCTCCTTTTAATTATCCTCTAAGCAATATAGTACAACTATCCACCAATGTTTTCTATTACATTCGATTTTATGAGCAATCTTGAGATGACTCAAAGTATCTGAGATGACCTACTGGGTTATATGTAGATACTGTGCCGTTTTCATAGAAGAGACTTGTACCTCTCAAGACTTAATTATTCACAGGTACACAGGGGATCCTAGCCCAAATTCCCCATGAGAACTGAAGAGCAGTGTTAGTTTGAGATTGATACAAGCTCTGTCTTTCCCCATGTTTCTGCTACTATTCTCATAGCGCTAGACATTCTCTTGGTAAGAGGCATATTTGTAGGAGAAGCATCTCGAGTGTGCCTTTGAAGTGGAAACGTGGGCGACATGTAACCAGCTCATTCCCTGAGCCACAGAGGTTTGCATCATGTCCTTGCATTGTCACAAGTCCCTGGAAAGAGTGGGGACTAAGCAGGTTCTTCCATATGGGAATGGTAGGAGAACACAACCCTATATGCAGGCCAATCACAGACATTCAACATGCTTTGGGGTGCTGGACTCAATGAAGCTAGGAAAGTATCCTGATTAAGAACATTGCAGAGAAGTCAAATGTGTCCACTGAGCCTACGTTTCACTGATGTTCAACATCACTTCTCCTAGAAGCCCTTTCATGTTTTACTAATCTGCCTCTTGAAAAACTTTTCTTAAAAAGAAAGCTATCTCTTTGGGAGCCCTTAATGTGAACACTTACTAATTCATTCTAAGTCTCAGAAATGATGGATTTCAAGAGGCTCCTAAAGTTGAAAAGACATCCTTACTCTACATCAATTAAATATTCCTTGCAATTATTTGTGGTATTCTTATAGGTGACATAGTTACTAAATTACTAAGAAGGAAGCCCAGTGTTACCGCTGTGTAATACTTTTGTAAAAGCTGTTAAGGAGACACACTGTCTTTCCTTTGGCACTCACTATTTGGGATTTGAATGCAAAGTCTCTCTCTCTCTCTCTCTCTCTCTCTCTCTCTCTCTCTCTCTCCAGAGCCAGAACTAAAACTGTTCATTCTGTATTATTCCAGAGTGTTGGGTGGGACAAGGGAATTTTTCATGTAACTACCGGAGACTCATTGCATGTGATAATTTCACATCTGTGATTAGGCAACAGGAATGCTAATGATATTCTCCTCAAGATTTTATGCATTTTAAAACTTTGCACAAAGGTTATCTAACCCAATTGCTTCATACAGCTATCATTTTCATATTTACTTTGGTGAAGTTTACCAGAGAAAAGTGAAAATGGCCAGAGGCCAAGGCTCTTCTCATCCTTCTTGTAGAGTAATTACCTGGAGAATTTCAAATTGTCTACAATTTGTTTTTCATTAAGTCCTCTTCCTTTTGGACGATTTTTATCTAACATTTAAAATCAGTTTTTTTTCAACCTGTCTCCTTTCTCTAACCTAAATTAAAGAAGAGATTTTTAAAAAACCTTTCATCAAAAGGACTGTAGCCCAGTCCAAATATCCCATCTCAGAACTTTTTATCATGGAGGCTATGAGAATGTTTGGGGCCATCTGTGCCTCCATTTTCCTTTCTTCTGATTTTTTCTTTTTCTTTTTTCTATTTTTTTTCCTTTGAGCTGAGGTGCCAGCCGAGCCAGCCTGTGCTTCTGTTTTCTGCCAAAAAAGACAAAAAAAGGGGCGGTGGGGGAGAGAAATGCCATGAATACTAAAATAAGACTTTTTTTTCAGTGTTTCTGGTGTAAGCAGTGTACATTTCTACCGAGTTTTCTGTAAGAATCTGTTTTTATCTTCCTTTACAATAGAAAACGCACAAGAAAACTTGTGGTCTATTAGCAGAAAACAGAGGCCCTGGCAAACTCCAGAGCTGCACAATCCTACAGTTGGGAAGCTGGGCAAGAACCCAAGTTTGTCCACGCCTAAGAACAACACTGTCTGCTAAAATTACAGTTTTCCCTTTTCACAAACCTCAAAGTTGTGAAACTTTACTAACTTTAAGAAAAGAACAGTTGGCCACACAAAAGATACACTTCCAAATCCATCGAGCAACTTACTTAGACTTGCAAATGAACCACTTGGAGTGAGTCTTAAAATGTATTTGTTCCAATTATTCTGCTAAGGTAGCAAGCAGAAAGTAATCATTTTCTATGTATACTGTGAATACGAGACTCCAAATGTTGGTTCCAAAGAAAGAATTTGACCAATAGTTGGTAAGTGGGTGTTCCAAAATCGGTTCTGTAGAAATGATAGCTACGTTTTAAATAGCAAAAGTATTTTTTCCATTTCTTCTATGCTCATGGGGATATAATGAAATCAAATTTGAAAAGACTTATCTTCTTTTGACTCTGACATTGGCCTGTTCTCATAATTTCTACAAACAGAAGTGATGTTAATTAAGCATTGCCATGCAACTAATATACCAAAAAGAAAGATACAGAATAATGTAGTTTGAGCCTCTGTTGATAAATTGAGTTGTAGTGAGAAAAGTTCTTAGCGAACTTAAGTGGTTATTAGATCTGTATATGTGTCAAATTCCACTTAGGTGATTGGAACAGGGACTATTTAATATAAAAAATTGTTTACTGGTAAATGTTGAGCAAGTGATGATAAAAGAAATGTGATTCCATGAGATACGGATGTAGCATGTTGAAAAGGTAATGGCTGTCTCACAGTTGAAAAGACAAGAAAGGTGCTAAGGACTGGAGGAATCCCATCAGCCAGTGGGGTGCTCAGCTTCAGAATGAGAGTGGCTTGCTCAGGAGAGTGGAAGCCCACATGTGTTTCATAAGGTTGTTCTGGCTCTGGACTAAAGAAACAACGCCCCTCCGGAAGAGCAGTACAGTAAGTAGCTGCAGTGGGAAAGGTAGCCCAGAGCTTTTCCCTGCAGGGAAAATGAGCCTGTGCTGAATCTTGGCCACTGAGGAGCAAGGCTGGAAGAAAAGTATCTTTTTACTACAACTTTCTTGAGAGGTCAATACAGAAAAACTTGGATAGTTTGTCCATAAAGTTTTAGAAAAGAGTGACAAAGTTGTGTGAATCTCAACTTGGAAAGGTACAGCTGTATGAAGATACTGCTGCCTTGAAGATTAATTTTCAAACTTGTAAAACCAGAAACTTGTGACTTACAAAGGTATTATCAAGCTTAAGAAAATTTATATTAAAAATATGTAACAGTAGAAGACGCAGTGCTGTTAACCTCTTTTGCCTCAGACAGATCTATTTGATCATCTTCCTGCGTTCTGAAGCAGTTCTACAAGTCCTCTCTCTTGAATATTTTAGTGTGAGGTGGAATAAAAAATGCAGTTAATTCTCATGCCCAGTGCCATCTGTTGGGAAGGCAGGCTCATAGAAACACTGTGGTAGGTCCTCATCCACATTATGTACCCAATCTGGCACCGTGGCTCTTCCCCAGTCAAAGTAACCATTCAGTAAAGGTTTTGAATGAACTTAGGGCACTGAGGAGTCCATGGCAATATGAATAAAGACATTCACAATGGGGAATTGCAGAATTCCTTCCAAAAGCGGTGAGGATGATGACACCAGCATGGTCAGCTCAGGGGGGGTATATCTAGCTAGGTGCATTAGTGCCAACATGTCTTTTAGTGTAATAACTTACTTTAAATTAGATATTTATTGTGTCTTTTAATGAAGTCTCAACAGTAAAAAATGCAGCTCTAATATTCAGAGTATTCTTTATGATTGTTATGTTATTTTTGTAGTAGAATTTAAAAAATCACTTACTGCTTTCTAACTTTAAGTATTTTAAAATTTATTGATAATAATAGTTTCATGTTTTCAGTCTTCATTTAGTTACTTTTGTCTCCTTGTATACTTTACTAATATCTTATTAGTCTTCGAACATCTCATGTGGTAATATTCATAGAGATTGTAACTATAGTTGTGGCCTAAAAATGGAAGACCTTTAAAATAATTTTAATAGGTTATTGTTAAAATGCCGTAGGCTATTTTTAATAGATTACTTTCAATAACAAAATATTTCTAGTCTTTGAGATGACCCATTTATTTTTAAGAAAGTTAAAATAACCAGCTTTCAGTACAACTAAATAATTCATTTAATAAAATTGTGAATGACTGTTAACCAGCAAAAGGCTTTGGTGAGACAGGAACTTCTAATTGCTGGGCATACAATGTGAATATAACAGTGAGTTTCAGGTCTTAATACAAGTGTATAGCAGGAAGTTTTTCCTCCTGATTTTATGGTGTATTGAAATTGTTCAGCTTTACTTGTCGCATTTCCAAGGTGTTTTGGTTGTTGCTGTTTCAGAACATGGACTTAGTAAAGGTATTATTTTGTCCTACTAAACTCTTTCAATTTAAATTTCGTCAGGATTTTTCTTTTTTGGATGAAAATAAGAGTGAAACCTATCAAGGAATCAAAACTATTCATCGGCTGTTACTGGTCCTGGCAGAGTCTTTCACAGCCTTCCCAGCAGACATTATTACACAATCCTACATTCTGAGTGAATTGTCAAAAATCAAACTTCCAAATATTTTAGTCTGCCTTGTTTGTTCTTTTCTTTTTAAATTTTGAAAATATAGAATCATCAGACTTCTGAGTTAGAGATAAGTCAGTCTCTTCTCTCTGCCTAGAATTTGCAGAGTCACATTCATTTGTTTTACCCGATGTGTTCCTCACAACAGCGAGTTGAAGATTCTTCTGATAATTTTAGAATTAAAAACTATTTATTGATATTTTCTACATTACTGCCTGTATTAAAATTAGATTTACTTGTCTATGTTCATTTTTCTTTTGTTACTTAGTATTATTTCAGCTCAAAATTTTCTTTGGATTCCTAAAAGTATGAGAGATAATTCATTTTTTTCTAATTATAAATAACAATAGATTAAAGGAAAAATGATTAATTAAATAAATTATTTGTCATTTTCTAGAACATTTCAATAGCAAGATAGTTTCTGTAATTTTCAAGTAGTTTAGAATATGGAGGGCACCAACTTCAACATTAGGAGGTATGCCCCATTAGTTCACTATTCACAACTACTTGACTATGTAAAAAGATCAGCGTCAAATAACAAAAATAATCATGGCTGTAGAATATTCCTATTTTTATATAGATTGTGTGGTTTATGTCATTGCTTTTCTGATGAACCAAAAACAGAACACAGTGGGTTAAGCAGATGTTGATTGTGTACAGATCTAGGATAAGCCATTTTGAGGCAGGATACCCAGAGGTGAGGGGAAGTCACGCTTGGAGAATGTGAGTGATGGATTAATCTAGGGATCTGTCACCTAGACCTGATCCCGCTTATCTAGTGCTGATATAATTAGTATTCTTATGTATGGTACTTGGGATTGAGCCCAGGACCTTCGCACTGGACTATATCCCCAGATTCTTTGTTAGCGTCTCACTAAGTCGTTTAGTCACCCAGACTGAGCTTGAGTTGGCAGTCCTCCTGCCTCAGCCTCTTGGAGTGCTAGGATGGCAGGTGTGTGCTGTGAAGGCTAACAAGATGTAAGAGTGTTACCTCCAGAAAAATCATTTTAGGCTATAGATACTGCACTGAGTTCGACTTCCTATGATGATAGGTATTGGCCCAGCAGAAAACGGTTGGGAAAAATGTCTTCTAGAACCCGATAGCAGAAAATGTAAAGATGATGTCACAAGGATAATTAGAGGACATGTGGGAATTGGCTGTATGTGGCTTTAGTGTTTAGTGGTGAGATCTCTTAGTGTACAGCAACTATGAAGAGATTAATTTTCATAGCACAATGCTTTTGAGACCCACCTGTGCTGTTGCCTGTGGTATCAGTGTGTCCACTTATACGGGTGAGTAGCATGTCATCATAGACACACTATGATTTGTTTATCCATCAATCAGCTCATGGACACTTTTGTTGTTTCACTGGCAGAATAAGATTGTGTGAATAGTCGCTTCCAAGCGACTATGTAGACATCGGTTTTCCATTCTCTGTAGAGTGAATATATCATAGTAAGTATTTGGTTAAGTTTTTGAGGACCCGCCAATCCGGTTTTCAAGATAACTGTCCAACTTTGAATTTTTCTCACCAGAGCAGAGATTTCTAACCGCTTTATGTCTTTTCCAACACTTTACATTGTGAATCATTTCAATGTTAGTAACTTGGTTTCTAAAATGCATTTTACAGAGAACTAAAAGGAAATGGATAAAAAGCGCAAATTAACATTTATATAAATGATCTGCAATCATCAAAAAATGACTCAAGCAGAGGCTAGTATTTACTGGTAGTGTGTACAACCCCAATCCATCATGACTTACATGTGTGGGCACAGGAAGATTAGACTGGTGTGAGGCTCTGAACACTGACTTGATAGATTAGGAATTTCCCCTATGTGCTCTGGCATATGCACTCCATGACTGGATTTTCAGTTCTTGAACCTAAACTTGAAACAAACAAACAAACAAAAAACAAACAAATAAGAGAAAGAAAGAAAAGAACTGTTTGCTTTTTGAGCTCTTCCCTTCTAAGAGCTCAGTTTTATCTTGTAGAATATTCTCTTCTCATCTTCAACACTTGAAACCGAAAAGGTTCTATATTCTTAGTTCAGTTTCTCCTTACCAAGGGAGAGTGAGGCTGAGAGGGTGGGGATCCAATACATTACTTGAAAAAATGTTCAATACCTTTGGCTTCTTTACTCAGCCAGCAAACCCTGCCACGCACCCCAGTTGAGTTCCCTACATTCTCCCCTGTGTGGTACCGTGCAGTTCTGTTTGCAGCATCTGAATCCAGACTGAACACAGAGATCGTGATACAACCTCATTCACACAAAGAGCATCGTCTTCAGTTGATACGTTTGTTGTTGTTTCGTAACATTTTGCAGTATGTATGGAGTTTCCTCGAAAGAAGTATTTAGTCACAGCTCAAAGAGGATAGATTATGTTCCTCTCAGAATCTGGGTTTGTTCCATACAAACTAGCTTCTTACTGTTTTCTTTTGACCTATTCCTAAATTATAAGGCTTGCTTTGCCATTAGAAGATTATATTGTTGTCAAATCCCAGAGAAAACTAACCTTAAGAAATCTGGGGTGAAGTTGGTTAATTAAAACAAATATCAATATTAAGACAATGGAGACCATTGTTAGGAATGACTTCTGTGCTCCCATTCCTACATCAGAGCCCCCCAACATGTGATGAACCTTTGGCACTGTGAGCCTGTGTCTCTCTCCCTGCGTGTTTTCTTCACTGTAGACAAACATCTTTAAACACATAAATTGAGTTTCCTGGCAAACATTCATGCAGGTAAAAACATCAAGCCTAGTTTCATGACCGTGAGCTCCTATGGGGCGACGGACTCATGGGAAGCTGTTGCCCTCTGCTAATCATTCCGGTTTCTCTTCAAGAGGAAGGCAGAAAAACAGTCTGCTCAGTGAAACTATTGATCAGAACTTAGGAAGAAAAGCACAGTGTGTATTACAAATGTGAACATCAGAACACGTGAAAAGAACAAGATTGGGGACATGCGAGTTACTTTTTTCTCTAAAATGAAGGATATTCAAGAAACTATCTTTGGTTCTGAAATATTAAATACAGTGAGCTACCACAAGCTCTTCATTTCTCTTCTTTTGCAATTATTTCTCCTGAAAAAAGGAGAGATTTGGCTTGATCGCTTATGTTTCTATAGAGCTTTACACTTGGGAGACTTTTATTTGTCAACTACCTGTTTTACAAATGATACTTTCTTCCAAATATTCCCTCATCTCGGAGCCACAAGTTCCTCAACTATTTGTCAGAAAACTTGTGATAGGGGTTCAGAACTACAAATTAAATTCACAATTTATACAGTATTGCAAAAACATTTAGAATGTTCTTTGTGCATAGTTATAATACTATGCCTTTGTTAAAAAAAGCTGGAGGCATCGTATCATAACTGTTACAATTAACCACTAACTTTGGAACAAAAGTATGTTAATGCAGCAATAGGTTTTATTTGGCATAATAAGGTGTTCCTATCCTTCATTATTTATAATTTTATTGGGAAATATGTGCTAATGCAAACAATTTTCATACATGAATAAAACATAAGGTGGAGTGGTAATTAATATAAAAGGATTCAACAGCACATAAAGGTGGTTAATATATCTACCTCTTCATATATCAACGCCAGTTATATTTTTTTGGAAGACACTAAAGATCGAAATTCAAGCATGCTAATTAATTAGTTTCATTCTCAGCTAACTTGAAGGTTGCATATAAAAAGGAAATCGGGTTGACGGTGAGCAAGGAGAATGAATAGTTTAGATGAAAAAGATCAAGAGGAGAAAGTGCGTGGGAGGGAAGAGGAAGAGCGTCAGCGTGCTTCGCGGTGTGAAAGGTCTCCTTGAATGACTCCGAGTGGAACAATTTCTCTTACTGTGTCACAGAACGCAGGGAAGTTTTGAAAGCAGAATCTATTATATGAAGGAGGCTGCAGGATCTGCATATAACTTGCATAGAAAAGAAAGAGAATGTGCAGGACTGGGTATGTAGTGTTTGCCTGGGACACCCAGGGCCGGGTCGAGTGTCCAGCATTACACACACACACACACACACACACACACACACACACACACTGTGGACCTTCAGTGAGATGGGGAAAAAAAAGGAAAGTTGGAAGAACATTTTAAGGCATTTAAAGCTAATACTCCTGATGCCTTTGGTATTGTTAGGGTTTGGATCTGGAGTACTCCCCAAATCCTACGCGTTTGCATGCTGTAGAATACCTATGGGACTGTGTAGTATTACAAGTGGAGCCTGGTTGGAAGGGGCGGATCGCTGGGGCTTGACCTGGAAGTATATGGACCAGCTCTGCTCCTCCTTGCTCACTTCCTGTTCGCCATGCTGTGAACAATGTTCCTTGTGACAGGCCTCTGCCGTGTACTTCCATCACTGCTGACTGCCCACGAACGCACTGAGACCGTCTGAAACTGTGAGATAATGTAAACCTTCCCACCCTTAAGCTGTGGGTGTCGAGTACTGTGTCCCAGCAGCAAAAAAGTAACAAAGACAGCTCGCTCCTTCAGACCCCTCGAGTCCCCATCACACTAAGTTGGTTCTATAAAATGGCTGTATTCTGGGTTTCTCTTTTTAGAGAAGCCATGAACTGTTTTTCCTTCTGAGTTGACTCAATTTGCTATGCACAATAGTCTCAAGTTGCACCCATTTACCTACAAAAGCCTCAGTTCTGTGTGTCTTTATGGAAGAGCAATACTTCATTGTGTGCATACACCACAGCTCTTGTACTCATTGGTTTGTTGATGGGTATTTCAGCATCTTTCTTAGTTTGGCTATTAGTAGTTCAACATCCTTAACCAATAGAGAAACGAAAATCCGAATATCAGTAAGGTGTCATCTTACACCAGCGAGGATGGCATGTATTAAGACGCCAAACAGTGACTGATGCTGGTGAGGTTGTAGAAAAAAAAAAAACGACCTTTTGATATTGCTGGTGGGACTTTAAATGAATGCAACAACTATGGAAAAATAGGGAGACTCTTCAAAAGCTGAAAATTAAAATTCTATTTGATCCAGTGATATCTCTTTTGGGTATCTCTCCAATAGAGGTAAGAGCAACATATAATGACCTCTAGTTCTCATAGTCAGTTGGAAATGAGTACGTCTTTTATATTGATGCAAGGAGGAATTTTAAAAATTTTTATGGTATATAACAATGATTTTAGTGCATCATAAGGTGTGTAGTCTGCAAATATTTTTCTCATTCTACAGAATGTCTCCTGTATGCTGGGAAGAAGCTCTGTAGCTGACGTTACTTCGTTTACCTGTTTTTGCTTTCGTTATGTATATTTTTGAATTCTTATCCAAAACAAATAAAAGCCAAACAAACAAACAAATCTCTTTATAATACAACGTCCAGAAGTAATTTCTCTATGGTTTCTTCTAGTAGTTCTACAGTATGAATTTCAAATTTAAGTATTTAATTTGTTTTGAGTTGATTCTGTAACTGGTAAGGGCTACAATCAGTCTTTTGCTTGAACAGCACACTCCTGACACCAGAGTATATTCTTCTCCAGTATCTAGAAAATCAGTGGGCCATGGGGATATGTATTTATTTCTTTGCTTTAATTCTGTCACATTGTCTAATGCATCAGTTTTATGCTAATTCCATACTCTTTTGATTACTGAAGCTCTCTTTTATAGCTGGTATAATGCTTCCAGCTTTCTGCAAGACCTAAAATACACTAAAAAAATCAAACAACTCAGTAGTAATAAGTAATCTGAGTAAAAAATCAGCAAAGATTTGAATAGATATTTCTGAAAAGAAGATATACAAATGACCAACAAGTATATGGAAAAATATTCATTATGTGTATGAAATATAAACCAAAATTAAAGTGAGCTATCAGTTCTTTTTACTACAAAAGGCAAAAGATAGCAGGACCTGGTGTGGATGTGAAGAAAAGGGAACCACTATAGATTGTTGCTAGGAATGTAAATTGATACAAATGTTCCTGAAGTTGTCTCAAAAAACTAAAAATAGAACAGTCATATCTAGCAAATCTACTAAGTATATATCCAAAGGAAAGGAAATCAATAAGTTAGAAAGATATCTGCATTTCTGTGTTTATTAAACGTTACTCAGAATAGCCAAAATATGGAATCAAAGTGTCCACCCACTGATGGATAAACAAGAAAAATAGGGTATTGTGTGTACCAATGTCTTCCTTATTCACTTCTGGAACAGAATACCCAATGTTCACAACTCTTCACAGCTCAAAATTTAACTTAAAATTAAGTGGAAGAGAGTTCAGTATTTAGGCTATAAGATTTAAGGACAAGAACACTTCTTAAGAATTTCTAATGACAATAACAATAATAGTTTTAGCCAGCTGTTAAATACACAGTATTGTAAGAAGCTATTCTGCTATTTTGTGTAATTATTTTGGCAGATCAAAATCACTTTGCATAATTTAATTATAGTTTTGATACACAGTTCATGGATACACTCTGACATCATATTTCTCATCACTTAATCTTTTCCTCATGAAACATTGGAAATACACATTATAAAACAAGTCAAGGAAAAAATGAAATAAATTGGATGACTTTTCTAAGCTTTTAGGTAAGTATGATCAAAATATACATATTATACATATTTAACATCCTCCTCAGGAAAAAAATAATATGAAACTGGTGGGAAGATGGGGATAAGGGTAAATGATTATTCTTTATGCATGTAAAAATCTGCCAGATTAAAGTTCATTAATCTGCTTAACCAATATGCACTAATAAAAACTGTAAAGAAAATTAGAATTAAAATGTTGTACTGAGTATGTAAGTATGAATATTATGCTGTCTTTGAGGTTCCATTGTTATGGATCAAATGCTGGCAAAAACATTATTTTCATTTCAGAAAGGACTATCATTGCTGAAGAAAGAAATTTCATTTTTTTCTCTAGAAAATTAGAACTACATGGTGAGCTCTTGATTTAATTGTGAAAATAATTTGGCCTCAGTTACTTTATCAGATTGATTTAAATTCTCATTTCAAGTCGTGAGACTTGTTTCCTTCTTTCGATCTTTTCTCTACCCTGAGTCTCAAGAATACTGTGAGCATTGGCAAAAACACCAATCACCATTTTGCAGATGAGGCTCCCGTGTGTCTGGGCCAGAGAGCCCAGAACTTCCAGGATCTTTCTGCTGTGCTGTATTTGACAGATGTTTTGTCCAATAAGAATTCATCTCACTCATTATTTGTATAATTGTATTTTGCATATTAAGTCTGCCACGGCTTTGGTATTGAAAACTTGCTCTGTCAGTAACATATTTGCCATTGTTTGTAGACATTGATTCACTGTTGTAGCCCAAATTCTCTTGATAAATATTTAGGTCTCACCTGGATCATCAGATTCCTCATCCTCCCTGAGGACTGTTGTTGCTGAAGAAGATGCTCGGGACTCACCAGTCCCAGGGGAATTGCTTTCCCTTGTAGGTGAGTGAGTGGGATCTATCTACAGAGCTTAAAAAAAAAAAGCAATGAATAGCATTGAATCATCTGACCGCAGCTGTCATAGAGAAGTGAAATGTCTCTTAATCTTTTTTTTTAAATTTGTTTTCTCATACTTAAAATATCAAAAAAATGCAACCTAGTATCCCTGGAATATTTGTGTACATGGATTATTTCTTTTACATTAATTGGTGTGTTTGCTGAAATTAGATAGCAAAAATACAAGTTGAAACCACTTTGCAGAAAAAAAAAATCTTTGGGGCATTAGGAGATGGCCAAAATGCGTGAATCTCCTCCATTTGGAGCATAGAAAGGGTGAGTTCAAGCGCAGAAGGGCCCCTGCCAGTAACCTGCCCCCACCTCCCATGTACAGGTAAAGAAAGGAATGAGCCCTTGACATTTTTTTTCTTTCTTTTCTTTGCAAGAAATTTGCTCTTAGCTACTTATTTCTTTTCCCGTGGTCAGCTTGGCTGCGTCTCCAAACACTTATAAGTAGGGTATGTTCTGACATATCTGAAGTCATGCGTTAGCACCTTTCCGTTCAGCAAAGGGTGAGAACAGATATCTTTTGGCAGCTGACAGCAGGGCACACGCAGAAAGGGGGGGTGGGAAGGAGGCTGGAGGACAAGGACACTGCGGTGGCTCAGTGGCTAGCAGGGCTAATACACCAGCTGTGAATAACCCCTTTTCCCTCCCATCTACCCAACAGATGTCTTTCTGGCGTTGTCATGTCCTTAAGCTATCCCAGCAAATGATTTGTGCTTTGCAACTGAGGCACCAAGGTGGCAATTGAACCTCTTCACAGCTCAAAATTGTGGATGTGTGCACGAGGCCCTGTGGTGGTACTGCACGCATGTAGGAGCGGGGGTGTACTGGGGAGGGCTGGAGAGGGAGGAGCCCAGAAAGGAGAAGGAGAGAAGCAGGAAACTGAAATGTCAAGGTTACCTTGCTCTGCTGGAAGAATTAAGAGGAAGGGCTCCTTAATGGCTGCCCCACGTTGGTCTTCGGGCTCTTAGGCTGATGCAACTCCTTGATGCTCTACCAGATATACATATCACTTTGAAAGATTGAAAAATGAAGAATGCAGTGATCTGTATTGTATATAAGCTTTATTCTGTGGAAAGAATGTTAATAAATATACCGGGAGCCTGCAAAGTTTGCCAATATAAATAATGTGGCATTTCAAAGTCTGTCAGTAAATGTAATTGAATTTTTCAATGTAAAAATATAGCTCAGTTATAAATTGGAGTCATGCTTGACATTAGTTGGGCATTAGGAGATATTAATTAGATACTGCTCACTTCTCCTCTCTGATTTCTTTATATTAAATGAATTATCAGGAAAGAGGAATTTCCAAGCATGCAATTTAGAGAATTTTTTTTAACTCCCCAACAGAAACTGCTTGGTAAAATTTAGTGGAGGAATAAACACTTCTTTCAAAATCCTTGTCGATGAACTGTCTAAAATGTACCCGTCTGGATATGAACACAATATGGAAAAGTTAATCCATTTTAATACTTTGTAATGATAATAAGCTACAGTGAACAAGTAGCCTAGGGACAGATAGTCATAGTCACCTTTAAACAGAAAGAGAATAGCAAGTAATTGAACATTTTTACACTAGGCTGATGACAACATTTTCTGTGACTTTGAACTTACTTCGGCTGTCACCATCCTGGCAAACATTTTGCATATCAATCAGACAGTTGTATTTCTTGCATGACATTTGCAACCTAATGTCAAAATTTACTTATGAGATCTTGATGTGTAAGTAGGCCATTTATATATACATATAAATAATTCTGCATCCTTTCTGCTATGGCTGGAATGAACTTCTCACTACAACAGGCAACTTTCACTTATTCTTATATTTCTTCTTTTTTTGTTCAGTTCAGTCTTTTCTTGGCATAATTTTGCTCTGAGTGTCATTCACGTAGCTTTATAGAGAGCTGTGCGTGTGTATGTGTGTGTATATGTATCTGTGTGTGTGTGTGTGTGTGTGTGTGTCTGTGTCTGTGTGTCTATGTGTGTGCTTTTCTCATAGTTCATTATTTAAACTGAGACTCCAGAAATACATTTTTAATAGTGTTTCAATGGTTTTTTTCCTTTAAATTTTTCATGGTGAGTTTTTTTTTTGTTTGTTTGTTTTGCTTTGTGTTTGACAAAAAACTGCAATTAATCACCAGAAAATATATTCAGTTATTGACTTTAATTTGCATAACTTAAATGTTTCCAAGACAAAAAAAATTTCTTTTCAGTCTGTGTTACATGAAGTTCCTGGGGAACAGTATCTAAAGCGTAATTGTAGTTTCAAAATACAAGTTTTAAGTATCTAACCTAAATTCTTCCTTAAGAGCTTATTTTTAAGTATTCTTTTTATTAATTTTAAAAAAAGTAATCTAAAGTGTGGCCACTCTTCACAATGTGCCATACTCCTAAGCATATTCATGATATCGTATTCTAGCTGAATTCCTCTATCATTTCTGCTCCAGGATAAACATTTTGGTTAGGGCCTATCTTTGGGGGTAGCTGTTTGTTTACTTGGTGTGAGCTAAGGTATTAAAGCTCACACTGCTTTTTATAAATAATTTGTCAGTAAGCATTAGTACCTAATATATATGACTGAATCTCATCTTTAAGTGTAAGTTTTTGGGAGTTTAAAATAACATGAGTTTTGGTGTAGAGGTTGAAGGTAGTGCTATACACCAGAGTGCTTGCCTTGCAGGTCTGAGGCTCTGGGTTCATTCTCAGCATTAAAAATAAAAATAATAAACAAATAACTCACTGGAAGTCTTTTAGAGAGTAATACAATATACATGCTCAGTAATAATATGGTAATACTTTTGTTTGCCTTCTGATTGCATATGGGATAATTGACAATTATCCTCCAGGAATATCCAGAGAAGTAGAAAGACTAGGCCTAGAGATAGAAAAGGAAAAAAAAGAAAATTCTAGAATAAAAGAAAAATAATAAAAGAAGAAATGGTGCAAATTATAAACTTGCCCCTCTTGCAAAAAAAAAAAAATTGAATTTGAGATTGTTCAATGCAGTATTCTTATTTCACGGCTAGAAAAACTAAGATCATGAAAAAAGTGAAAGGCTGTGCCACGCTGCCTGCTGACTGTCGCTGGTCCACAACAGCCAGCGTGAGAGACACATTAGACACAGTCTACATCTGGACTTAGTCTTGTGACAGGTTCTGACCAAACTGGTGGGAGAGGCGCTGACATCACGTGGTTTGCCCACGCGAAGATCTCTGCGTGTTTCCACCAGCTAGACACAGAGAAAACAGTGTTATAATCTTTCCATAATATAGCTTTTCTCCCATTCATGTTGCGGTATTTTAGTCTTGATTATCTTTGCAGAAGACAAATATGTAAAAACAATCCCCTGGGAAAATCAAAAATGTTGTTTATTTTAGGTGAGGCATATTACTGGGCATTGTAATAGCAATTGGGTGAATATTAATGTTGTTAATACTCCTAAAAATTTCGCTTCCCGTTTGCATTTTTTCTTGAGTGTGTTTACCTACTAATGCTGTTCAATATATGGAACTTTTCAAAATCTCTTCAGACTCTCCCTCTTCCTGCTTTAACTGACATTAGAAAATAATACTTTACTCATTGCTAGAAATCAAATTATCTATGAAGTACAAGAATATTCCACAATTCAAAGCTCTTACTTAGGAATAATATTTAGAGAATGGAATTTGTTCAGTCATTTGTAGTTTTACAACTCACAGGAAGCTATTTGTCAACTTGGAGATTCTACATTCTTAAGCACTAGATTTTTGAGCAAACATTGAAGTATTGATTTATCATAAGTTCTGATCTGAAGTACATTAACAAGAGTCCCATTTGCCTTAGTTTAGAAAAATTTTTGTGAATCACTATCTTCACAAAAGTAGTTGAAGATAACAATAGTTAACTCAGTCTTAACCCTAGCGGTTCTCAAATTTTATCAGTGTTGGAAATATCTGGAAGATACATTGACACTTGTTGCTAGCCCTACCTTCTTTTGTTTCAGTAAATTAGGACTGGATACTGACCCTACAGTTTTACAAACTTCCATTTGTTTAGAAATGGATCAAGATAAAATTATGTTTTTCAGATTTCTTTGGGAGGATCTTGAAAAAGTTCAAAGAAAAGTTCAAATAACAAACTCACAATATGTTTAGAAAAAAATAAGTTTAGCCATCAACATTTCAGTTTCTGAATTATTTGTTGGTAGTCTCATGTCCACCTGAACACAGGCATGTTCTCCTATTCTAAGGATTCATGTCATTGATGTCAAGGATTAGAACCAACCAAGTCCCCCTGGATAATTCAAAATAACTCCCCATATCTAGGTACTTAATTTAGATTCACACACAAAGTCTTATTGCTGTGCAGTAAGACACAGTAACCAGATCTAGTCATTGAGGGATTGGGTGGGGGGTGGATTCTACTTTGACACCTAAGCTACATTCTTAATTCCTGTCATTGAGCACTGAGATGTAGCAGAGTGAACAGTATATTCTCTAGTTCTGTGTGCGGCCTCGGGGCAAGTAGAGGCAAGATACGAGTTCTAAAGGGCTTGAGCACCCCCATGGCCCCTTTCTGGTGGTGCTTTTGCCCTCTGCCTGCATCTCTCCTCAGAAGAGTTTCCACATTCATTCAATCGCCAGATTTTTGGGGTCTCTGCTGCTCTTTCAGGTTTATCCTCATAGCTTCATACATAATCCTTTTAGGGGCACCCTGCCTGTCTTTCCAGTCCTTCCTTTTTTAAAATCTGGGTGCAAGCTTCCATAAACCCATAACTCTCAAATTCTTCATGACTATAAATTCAGCACCATGTGGATGAAGCTAAGGTCTCTCACCAGCTCAAGTAGTAAATGGGCCCCTGTGGGTAGTAACAGAAGTGGTCCCCGAAAGACTGGATGGGTAAGGACTGTGAGGTAAATTCCTTATTCCCTTGGAACCGTAACACAAGGAGGTGTTTCTGGAGTGGGAAGTTAAGAACATTTATCTCAAATGAAAGCTTTACAGTTTCACACTGTTGAGTCTGTGAAAAAATACTGTTAATGATGTAGGCTGCTTTTAAGGCACCTTTCTTAAAGCCCTGATGCAAAATGCTTAGTGTCTTTTTTATGCTGATCTTTCCAGCAACCGCAATGTTCTCCCTAGTCCCAACTTTACAGGGTCTTCCTTTCTGTTGAAGCTGCAAACTTTTCATATTTTTGGTTTTAATATTTGCTCCTAGTTTCCACTATACATTTGGTAAAAGTAGCCAGCACTACCCATGCCACAGCTGAACTACTGAGCTGCTTTCAAATTTCCATCACCTGATTAATTAGTTCCCCACCTTTAATCTCAGATTCCCACAAAGACTAGGGACATGGGAAAAAATCATGACACATTTTCTGATGGTATGGACCACACATGGCTCTAGCCCAACTGTTGATAATGTTGTGTCGAACAGAAAACTCACCAGCCTGCCATTGACAGTCGAATTCCTATCAGCAATTGGATCCTCTGAGCGTCAGCCATAATCCTCCGTCACTTGCATCCAGGGCTTCCCTAGCCTGCCTACATCTTTACACTTCTTTATATTTCTACATACCTGTTCCGAAGGCTTTTGAACTACATGGTGTGTTACGCGAAGCTCATCAACACTTTTCCAGAACTAAATTGTCCTAGACACTTTCTCACAAGAGGAAAAAAAAAAGTATGTGCCACTCACAACTTCAAGGAGGAGAGTTTGTTTTGGCTCATGATGTCGGTCCATGGTTGGCTGGCTCAAAGTCAGAATGCAGGCCTGGGGGAAGCTGCTCGCGCTGTGGCAGCCAGGAAGCCTCCGGAGACTTGTCAGTGGCTCGCCTCTTCTTACCAGCTCCTTTAGAGAGAGCTGAGCTTTAACAGTCACGTGTAGGTGAAGCAGCATCTTCGCTCTTCAGTAAGGAATCGAGATTGGTGAGGGTACCGGGTCTCCTATGATCATTTTGTGGGAAGATAAAAGACAGGGGGCTGTGTTGAGTATCCCTGGGGATTAATCATTTCTCCCAAGCCTATCAGCAAGCAAGCCTTCAACTGGAGGAGTAATTAAGGGACATGTCATAACAACTACCCCCTCACTTTGACCACACTTGACCCATCATTACTACCCTTTATAAGGCAGTTTTGAAAATCTTCTTTTGTGAATATCTTTAGTCACATTGTCACGGCTACATCCAAGTTCTGAATTGATTCAAAATGTCTACCTTTCATGGTCACTTCGATTTGGGGTGCAGAGCTAGAAGTTGGGTGTTGCCAGATTCAGTGAATGAAATGGATGAGGACTCACAATCATGTTTTTAAGAGCCTGCCTTTGTATGTATAGCACTTGGTGGCAACTTTCATTATCTATGGTACCTGGTAAAGACACTTCTGAAAGAGGACATCCAGGACTGTCTCAGAAGGAGGGAGGCAAGAATAAGGAGAACAGTGAGCTCCAAGCAAAGGGGGGTAGTGTGGAGGGGATTACTAGCAGCGGGGCTCTAATTGAATGAATATTTAAATTCAAACGTCCAACCTATAATTAGGTCATTTCTTCTATACTATTGGATTTTCTGGATCTGTACCTTCACAAGAAAGCCTGCATGATTTCTCAACATTTATGATTACAGAAACTGATTCCATATAATCCCTCCCTCTCTCTCTCTCCCTCTCCCTCTCCCTCTCTCTCTCTCTCTCTCTCTCTCTCTCTCTCTCTCTCTCTCTCTCTTTCTCTCTCTGTATCTCACACACACACACACACACACACACTTAGAATAGTTTTTGCTTCTCTGGAGATTCTTACTAATACAGCACAACATAGATACACATAGAATCAAATAGACATTTTGTAAATTAATGTTGGAGTTACAACATATGTCAAAATGTACAGCTAAAATGGGCTCTGTAGATAAGCTATAATATTCTAATTAAAGCACTATTCCATGTCAAAGTAAAATGGGGTCAGAGGTGAGGGAACATCAGAGAGAAACAGAGATGCACAGTGAGCAGAACGCGCCTGGAGAATTGGGGTAAGGACCAGAGAAGCCTTCGGAGGCAATGTCTTAACAAAATGAAGATGGATATAACAACGTATTTCTGGTAAAGGCAAAGTAAGGACCACATTTATAAAAATGAATAAGGATACAATTTTCTTCTTTATAAGACTTGCAATTCACCAAAGGTAAATGACAATAAACGTTCACACATTCACAATAGATTGGAAGGGTAATATTTATACCTGATGAGATTGCAAAGGTAAAAAAATCTATCATCATACATGATAACTGGACGTTCTACTCATGCATTGATATTTTTAGTTTAAAAAACACGAATATATGAATATTCAACAGAATAACTAATAGCTAAGGCTGATAGGCATTAGAAAACAAATAATTTTATCTAAAATATATTTTCCCAACATAGTGAAATTTCACACAGTTGACTTTTATACAAAAATAGGGAAACCCTAGTAGTTTCTAAACACCACCAACTAGCCATTGTATTTATGAACCACATGCAACTAAGTTAGTAATTAGCAAAATCCTCAGATCTGTTTTCAACAAATAGCTATATGCTAATTTTCATGAAAATGTCATGTTAATATGTACAACTTGGTACAAGTTTTGGTGTGTTTTTTGAACTTTCAATGAGAAAACTTAAGATATACAAATCTTTAACTAACCAATTTTGGAATATTTTCAAAGAACAATACATATGAAATGGAGATATGTGCCCATCAATAACATAAATCCAGTGATTTAGTTATAATCAAATTATTAATGAATAAGTAATTCTGCATTTAGTACATTTTACACAGCAGAGAATTAGAGATATGATGGAGAGAGAGAGAGAGAGAGAGACTCAGGTAAATCTACATTTAAAAAGTTATTTGCCAATTTGATAAAAATGTCATAGTTATAATTTAAAGACTGGACAAAGAAAAATATCAACAAAAACTAATTTTATGTGAAGACGTAAAAAATTCTTATGCAAGATTATCTACTTGTTAAAATGAAATTGTTGTTGATTTAAAGAATAATACCTTATGATACTATCGTAGGAAAATCTCAGTTTAATATCAAAAATTGTATTAATGTAATTACTCATATAAACACTTTAAAGAAAAGTTACGATCGCTTTCACAAACCCTTACCAAAGTTGATGCATTCAACACTTATTTTTCATGGAAAGTAAACTCTTAACAAACGGAAACAGAAAGAAAAATTACTGAACTTAGACTTCCGGGCTATTTATCAGGCATCTCTAGCATATTTTATTTCAATTAAGAGACTTTGCAAGCATTCCCATTAAATGCATGGAAAGCCATTGTTAGAAATCGTACTGAAGGGCATATTTGATTAATGAGAGGAGTTAAAGAAATAACAGGAAAAATATGTGAAAGAATGTGGTCTACATTATTACAGAAGATAAAATGATGTACAGAAAATATCCAGGCAAGTAATCCTAGCACTCAGGGACACTGAGACCGAAGGAGTGCAAGTTCAAGACCATACTGGGAAAACTACTGGCTTCGTGAGACCCCATCTCAGAATCAAAACTGAAAAATAGGCTGAGGCTTAACTTAGTGTGCAGACACCGGGATTCGTCTCCAACTCCCCTCCCCCCCCCCCCACAAAAAACCCACAAAAATTATCTAAATACATTCAAAATCTTAAAAAATTGGAAATTGATACATAAAAATTTAGTGTAGCCTATATTCTAAGTGTGCTTTCAAAAATATCTGGTATGCTATTTCTTGATCTTTCTCTTTGTGTATTCACCTAACCATTTTTGTGATAATTTGCACATGGTAATAGTAGGTGTGTTTTCTAGATTTTATGTGTGCTGTGGTGAAAGGAAGAAACGTACATTCATGATTCATGTTGATCTACAAGTAGATAATGCCCACTAAAAATAGGTGTTACATGTTTGCTGCTGTACAAAAGGAAGAAGTTGCAGGTTGCAGTTACCTTGGGATGGAGAAAGAAGAGTGAGACATTGACTCATCTATTTTCATATTTGAAATTTAAAAATAATCATTACTTTCTCATTTTAAGAAAGGACACTTGAAAACATTACATTTTTCAGTTCTTCTGATAAATCAGGTTTATCTATGAGGATTTTTAATTTGTGCTTGTGTTTTTGTTTATGCTAATTAGTGGCCACATATTAACTTTATAGTATTAGATATTCCAGTGCTCTGGAGGGATATGTTACTCTTTAACTCATAAACATAATGCTACAGTTTTCAATGTGAACCAAAGCATTGTCTTAGAAAGAGAAAACTGATTAAAATCACAATGTGCTCTTTTGTGGTGTTTTTAATAAAATATTATCAGTGGTAAAATGTAAATAAAAATAGCAAATTGCTTCATTCATCATGTGTTTTAAGCACTTAAAATGAATGAAGTCTCCTTTGAGAAAACATCTGACTAAGCAAAATAATGGTTATGAGTTTCAGAAAATAGTTAATGAACTTAGTTGTTAAAATGCAGTTGTTATTTTAGAGACCATTATGTGCATTTTAAATTAATTGAAGCTTCTTTGCTCAGAAGCATTATTTTTTTTAAACAAAGATAAACCAAAGTAGGAGACTTTAGTAATTCATGTGTAAGCCATGAAATCAGTAGGTTGGTAATATTGATTGACATGGTAGTGTGTGTACACATGAACCTTGATGTTCCTATGTCTGATGGCAGTTCAATGCAAAGAAATGGCCAGTGATCGAGCACAGTTCTTTTTGAAATAGTTTCTACTATAGTCATGCCAGTTGCTCTGTATTGAAGATTGAGAACAGAGTTTCTACTTATATCCCACAAATTTTTCATAATTTGTGTGATCACTGCCTTAAAGCAATAGGGGAAAGCGTTTGCTCATGTCAGCCTTTTTGCACCTTCATTCATAAGTCAAAATCTGGAGGCAACCAAGATTCCTTCAGGAATGAATAAATTAACCCAGCCAATGGAATGCTATTCACCAATAAAAGAAAAAAAAAAGATATTAAGCCAAAAGAAGAATACGATGCACTGAAATACATATTACTAAGGAAAATTCCACCCCCCCGCCCTTGCTAGACACAGGCAACTTCCTTCTCGCTGTCTTCATAGTTTTCCTGATTTCAGAATGCCGTATCCGCAAAGAACAGAAGACGTTTCTCCACGATGCTGTTCTGTGCGACGCTATGCGGTGGCGGTATGTCTCTGTGCACTTGTCCAATCGCAAGGTTGAGTCCTAATGTAAGCCACGGTGTTTGGGTGCCGATCTTGTGTGGACATAAGCCCCTCGGGTGCACACTTGTGGTGCTCGGGAGCAGCATGTCGCCAGTGGAGGAGGCGGTGATGTGGTGTGTGTGTGTGTGTGTGTGTGTGTGTGTGTGTGTGTGTGTGTGTGTGTGGAGTGATTGGGAGCTCGGTATTTCCCAGTCATCTTGGATATGGGCCTAAAAACGCCGGGAGAAATAAAGCCTGCTATAAAATGTGAACTGATCCATATTACCCATTCAAATATTTACGTTAGGATTCCAACCTGGGAAAGAGTTGTAAACCAAGCCAGTAACCAAATCACTCATTATCAGGTGTGTTGAGAATCACAGATATCTCTGTGACTTCAGGGAGGACATTTTGTTCTCCCATGAGGCAGGCATAGAGTGCGTGCAATGGCTTGTGATTAAGCTAAGTAGTGAACAACATGAGAACCTAGACTAAGAAAAGAGAGTCTCTGAGAAAGGTTGAATCTTAGAAGGAAACAATGACCTTAAAAAGCGAACATAGCCAGTGACAAATTCAGTGAACATCTCCAGATTAGAATTACTTGTGAGGCAGATCATGTGTCATCTGACCACAATGGGAAGTAAACATTTATGGTTTACACTTGGAAGTAAGATTTGGGTCCAGCGCTGTCCTTTACTAGGTAGTCATCTCGGGCAACATTTTTTATTTTTTTATGTCTTGGTTAATCTCATGTCTCCTCCTCCTCCTCCTCCTCCTCTTCCTCCTCCTCCTCCTCCTCCTCCTTCTCTCTCTCTCTCTCTCTCTCTCTCTCTCTCTCTCTCTCTTTCCTTCTTTCTTTCTCTGGAGACAAGGTCTTGCTCTGTAATACAGGCTGGTTGTGAACTCACTAAGCAGTTCAGCGTGGCTTTGAACTTCCAGCAATCCTTCCACTTTATTCTCCTGAATTCTGAGATTACAAGTGTGTGCCACCATACTCAGGCTCAGGCTGCTCTTTGTGTATAAGATATAAGACACACCTACACTATCTGCTTGACAGCATTAGGATGGAGTATAATCAAGTTGCTATATGAATATTATTTGAGCACAACTTGAGAAGTACACAGATCACAATGAATCCAGTGCCAAGATTTTTGAAGCACAAACTTGACTTCACTTCTTATTGCAGACTCCACGGGACGAACATGCTCTCTGATGCTCTGCTGCGTGTCTAGAGGTCAGTTAATACACATGGAGTGACTAACAAAGCAAAATGTGGTGGTAAGGAAATGCATTCTGGGTAAGAGTGGTTTCCCAAATTGCATTGTGAATTATGGTAATCATATCAAAGACGAATAAAAATAGTGACTGATAACTGTATTGTATTTACTGTATGCATATGATAAACTATATATATTTTTTAAATTTTTCTTATATTTTGAGCATTTGAGATATGGTAGTGTTTACTGTGTATCAGTTAACACGTAAGAATTGATCCCTTTACTTCTTTTCTCAAGAACACTTCTGGGTAAGTGTGAGGTGTTATGTATTGGAATAAAGCATAAAATAAGACAATGGCCATGTTTTTATAAAACTTATATTCTAAAACAAAAGAACAAAATTGATAATCATGGGTTCAAACTTTAATATTAAAAATATAGTAGTATGTATAGTATCTAAAAAGTGCTCTTTTCAGCGTATAGTTTTATGAGTCTAGACAAATGTATAATCAGGACTCAGAATAGGTTTGGTGAATTTTTGATAAGAAGCTAGAAATTTTTCAAAAATATATTTAGCAACAAATTCACACACAAGTTATAAAATATGATTAAATTTTGAAAGTGTAGTGTTAAGATATATTTAACCTCGAGAAACAGAAATTAATGCAAAGTTGATTACAGTAAATAAAGCATAAAAGCATATAAAGTTTGAAGAATACTGTAAAGTTTTTCATAAATGAAGTGAGATGTTAGTGTCCACACAAACTGCAGGATTATTAAGCTGTCAGTCCCTCTACCTTTTCATTCTGTCCTGCATAATCTCCTCTCTTTCTGACTCTAACTTGTCCCTCACTAGTGATGACTGTTCACGGGGGCATCCTGGAGTCTTAAGTATCCATGATCTTATAGAATGGGCACCAATATTAAATTATCATACAACCACATTTTAGGGGAAAAAGGAGATACGGCCCAACTGACAGATCGTGCCAAATCATTCGTCTCAGGTGCAATGGATGAAGTTGGCACCTCCTAATCATTACAAAGACACCTGGTCGAGAGCTGTGGTAAATGCAATGGCAGTAGAAGCAGTAGTAGAATGTCAGCAACACCAATAAGCAGAATGTGCACTAAGGTAGAGAATGTGCTTGATTTTAAAGAAACTGTCTAAACTGTAATTGCAGGGAGATAATGCTTCAAAAAAGGAACAAGTATCAGGACAGAGAGAAGTGAATGACTATGGTAAGTTGATAAGCTAATAATACTGGCAATATTTTTTTAATTCAGTGATTTTTTATTCTAGTCCTACAAAACAGGCAACATTTAGAACTTTGAACATCAAGAAAGACATGCAGATCCTTAAAAGAAGTTTTGGATATAATCACAGTAAATAAGGGGAAGAATTCAACACAAATACATTAGAAATTAAACACTATTTTATTGCATGGTATTGATAATACAAGTAAAACATTCAAAATATTCAAAAGAGAGTTTTGAACAATCAAACTTAGTTTTAACATGTCATATTTTTGAGAGTGTCTATACCAGCAGATGGAATAATTTGCTTATATTTCTGCCATGGCATACATTTTTTATATTGGAGTAGAATATTTAGACCATGTATGATTAAATTTTCGTATTCCATTTCTTTTGCTTCTAAACATCTAGGTAAAGAATGATGTAAATTCAATTATCAAGTACATTGTCAAGTGGCTAGAAAGAAAAATGGAGAGAGGACAATGTATGTCTCTTATTTTATTTTGCAGGAGGTCCAAAATGATAAGAAGTTATGCAGAATATATTTCCTACTTAAGCAAAATCAAGTAAAAAAAGAAACGAAAAGAAAAAAATCATTCCTTCTCTTTGAAAACCCAGCAAAAATTCCAAAATTTAACAGAGAAAAAAAATAATGAGAGCTAAAATGTTTACAAAGTTCTTTATCATGATCAAAATTTTATTTGAAGTTGTAAGTATTTATTTTACTCATATGATTTCTGACTCAGTGTAGTAGAAAATAATTATCACTCCTTGCAAAAAGTCATTTGTATATTAAACTCATATCTGTATTCATTATTCATAATAAAAATGTTGGGCCGAGTGACAGTACTACTCATTGGTTCCTCACAAGTTTATTCAGAAAGATAAGATATAGTTAAAAACTATCTACTCAGGAAGGGAAAACAAATCTGGAAATTTAAAAAATGCCATAGGAAGGTTGGAAATCTCTCAGATTTCCCAGAAGCTGAAGAAAATGCCAGCCTGGGAAGCTTCCCCAGGTCAACTGTGAAGGGCCTGAGCTGCTGCAGTCTGGAGAGTGAGGCCATTTCCGAGCCAGAAGCATCAGATGAAGATCTTTAGCAGTGGAATCATGGAGGGAGCAGGCAATAGAAGCATACTGAAATTGCTTGAGATCCCAGAAGCTAATATTATGGGTACTGAAATAATGGAACTCATAGGAGAGGAAATCAAAAACCAAATAGGTCAGCTGGTTTCTGTGAACAGTCAGTTCAAATGAGACAGCCTTAAAGAAATGCAGATAATGATCAGGGGACTTAAAGAGGAACTCATTAAACAAAAAGTAGTCATAATGAATGCAAAGATCACTGAGCATATAGCAGACACACACACACACACACACACACACACACACACACAAAGCCAGCTGAGGTAAATAAATAAGGCAATGCAAGATCTGAAGGAATATTTTGATAGAAAAGTGGAAAATCTGGAAATAAATCTCGTTTAAGTTCAGGACATGAAAAATTCATTTGAAGGCAGGGGAAGTTGGCTCTCGCATTGTGAGGACAGAATTTCAGACCTTGAAGGCAAGACTCAGAAAACATATGCCATATTCAGTCATGACATCAAAATTAGAAGTGAGCAAAGTAGCTGAATACAACAGTTGATGGATGACACAAAGAAAACCAGCCTCAGAATTGTGGATGCAAGAAGGAATAGAAGAGAGTAAAAAAAGGTATAAATAATTCATTCATGGAAATTATGTCAGAAAATTTCTTGAATCTATGAAAAGAAATTAATATTTGGGAATGAGAAACATATAGAAAACTAAATAGCCTTGAACAGAAATGAACTTTACATCAAAACATCATAATCCTACCCTCAGAAATATGATATAAAGAGAGAATATTAAAAGCAGTAAGAGAAAAACTGACATTCTGCCATGGCCAACCAATTTCAATTTCTGCATATTTGTCAGTGTAAACCTTCAAGGCCAGGAAAACCTGGAATGGAATCTTCCAAGCTTTAAAAGAAAACAAGTCTCAACCTCAGGCAATTTTCTGAACGAGGGCAAAAGGCTGCAAGCTTTCTGCCAAAGAATAGCACACATGGTTTTTAAGCCAGTTGCCGGTACAGTCCTCCTTCCCATATGAAACCTTTTGAGCCTGGCTTTTCTCCACTCTCCTTTCAGTATTATGGTCCTCCGAGCTCTGACCGGAATCTCCCATCAAGCTCAGCTCAGAGGATTCCAAACCTTCTCTAGTCAGCATCCTCAAACACCCTCCAAATTGCTGTCTATGGCAAAATAATCCCAGAAAGCTGAATGAGAAGTGGAAATATTTCATGACTAGAAAACTAAGAAAATTTGTGACCCCTAACCCAACACTGTAGAAAATACTTGAAGGAACGTGTCGTGGTTTGGATGTGGAGTGTCCCCCAAAAGCCTCATGTACCTATGGATACTATGTACTATCAAGGTTGGGCTCTGGCTGGAAGATGCTTGGGGATTGACTTAGAGGGGTGTGTGCTGATTCTGCCCTTTCTCCCAGTCTTGGCTTTGCCCTGCACATTGGGAGGATCTGTGTCTTCAGAGCACTGGCTCCGGCTTTCGGTTTACCTGCAGTCCCATCATGTGATTCCACTGTTTTTCAGCCTCCCACCCATGAATGGACTGTGACTTTCTGAAGCTGTAAACTAAAATAAACCCGTTCTATAAAGTTGTGGATGTTGGGTATTGAGTCACAGTGGCGAAAAAGTAGCTAAGACAGAAATTGGACTAGGAGTGGGGTTGCTTCCATGAGTTTCCCTGATCATGTAGTTTGGAAGCCTTTTGAATCAGTTTGAGGGAAGAGTTTGGAAAGGTTTGACAGTGATGGCTGGTGAGGCCTTGGAGTGCTCTGACCTGAGCTTGAGGGGGTTTCTGCTCAGAGCTCAGAAGATCAGAATGCTGATAGAAGTGTGGAGAAAGGCCAGGCTCAGAGGTTTCATTTGGGGAGGAGAACTGTATTGGCAAATGGTTTAAAAACCATGGAGCTGTTCTGGCAAAAAGTTCCTCAGCATTTCCCCCTTGTCCGAAGAATGCCTGAAACTGAGATTAGTGGTGATGGATTACTTAATGTGGTGGAGAAAATCTCAAGGCAGACTGATGTTCACGCTACGACATGGCTGCTACTTGTGGCTTTTATCCAACTCTATGGCAAAAGACAGAAAAATGGCAGAGAAAATTGTGTAAAAGGTTTACAGTGCCAGGCCCAAAAAGGCCTGCAGAGGTGGGGGCCAAAGAGCACAAGAAAATTGAAGAGATTAGCATTAATAAGAAGCCAAGTAGTTACATTCAGGACTATAAGAACGATGCCTTGGTGGCAATTCAAAAGTCAACAGGACCCCACCATTTACCATTTCAAGGGTGGAGAGGCAAGAGACTACCCTGAGACAAGTATCCCAGGGCATCCTAGAGGGTCAAAGGGAGAAGTGTTCGCCAGAGTCTGGTCACCTCGAGTTCAGCCACACAGGTACATGAAATTGAAAGAGAGGAAACACTGCTCCATTTCTTCCTGAAAGCAGGTGTATCACCTTGATCCCCAAACCAAAGACCCAACAAAGAAAGAAAGCTACAGGTCAGTTTCCTTAATGAATATCAATGCAAAAATCCTCAGTAAGATACTTGCAAGCAGAATGCAACAAATTAATAAAAAAAACCACCACGATCAAATTGGATTCATTCTAGCGATGCAAAACTTTTTCAACATACGTATATCAATTGATACAACACACCACATTAACAAAAGCAAGGACAAAAAAACATAATCTTTTTGAGAGATGCAGAAATAATCTTTAATGAAGTATAATGTTTCTTCTTGATTAAAACTCTTGAAAATAAGTGTAGAAGCGTCTTTTGTCAAGCTGATAAAAGCAATTGGTGACAATCCTACAGCCAAAATAATCTTAAATGGTAAAATTGAAAGCCTTTCCCCTCAAATCAGGAATAAGACAAGGTGTCCACTTTTTTCACTTCTATTCCACTGTGTTTGACACCTTAACCAGAGCAATAAGGCAAGAGAATGGAATAAAAGGAATATGCATGCAAAAGGAGGAAATCAAGCTATCATTATTTGCAGATGACATGATCTTGTGCATAGCAGACTCCAAAACCTTCAGCAGAAGACTCTTAGAACTGATAAATACATTCAGCCAAGTTGAAGACATAAGAACAAAAAGAAAATCAATAGCAGTCCTCCATAGCAATAGATTAAAGAAGGATTTCTTCTTTTAATAACCACAAAGAAATTTACATATCTAGGAGCCAACCTCACTAAGGAAGTTAGGGACTTTTATCTCACAAGCTATAGTAATCTGAAAAAAGAAGCCATAGAAAATTTTAGAAAATGGAAAGATATCTCCTGTTCCTGGATAGGAAGAATCAACATTGTCAAAATGGTCATACTACCTGAACTAATATACAGATTCAATGCAATTCCAATAGAGATAGCAACAACATTTTTCACAGAACTTCAAAATGCTCCAAGTATTTATATGAAACCAGAATAGATCCAGAATAGCCCAAACGAACCTAGGCAGTAAAATAATGTCAGGAGGTATCACAATACAATACCAGATATAAAATTATATTACAAAGCAACGGACATAAAAACCACACGGTGTTGGCACAAAAACAGACAAGTGTATCAATGGAATCAAACTGAATGTGCAGAGATATTCCTGACTGCCCCCAGTCAGCTGATGTTTGACAAAATGGCCAAAAACATACACTTGAGTAAAGCCTGCCTCTTTAAAACATGAGAACAGGAAAACTGGATAGCCACATGCAGAACAAAACTAGACCCACATCTTTCACCATGTACCAAAACTAAATCAAAATGGATGGAAGACCTACACATTAAAATGGAAACGCTGACCTTGCTGATATTAAAAATAGGTAAAAACCCACGAAAGCAGAGACGTAGGCAAGGACTTTGTCAATAAAGCACAAAAAGCACATCAGGTAACACCAGGAAGCAACAAAAAGAAATATATCAAATTAAACCCCTTCTGCAATGCAAAGCAAACAATCAACAGAATGAAGAAAGAACCTATGGAGAGGAAAAATAATTGCCACGCGCTCTTCAGACAGAGGACGAGTATTGAGAATGCACCAAGCTCCGGCAAAAGAGTTAGGCCCTCCAAAACTACGTAATGGACCAGTGTAATGGATAAACAATTCTTGATAGAAGTCTGAATGGCAAAAAAAAAAATACAGGAAAAGATGTTCAGCATATTTAGTTATTAAAGAAATGGAAATGAAAATAACACTAATGTTCTATTAAAAAGAATGGCTCATATGAAGAACTCAGAAAACAACAAATGCCGGCGAGGCTGGGGGGAGAGAGGAACCCCCTACATTGCAGGTGGGACTGTGAACTGGGACAACCGTTATGGAAAGCAGTATGGAGATTCCTCAACAACAAAACAAACAAAAACCTTGAAACTAAAAGTCCCGTTTGATCCAGCTATATCTCTTCTAGCTGTCTTCCCAAAAGAGTTAGTCATCAAACAAATGGTTATAGAAGCACAACTTAGGATAGCCAAATCTTGGATAAAGCTGATAGGTTCTACAACAGAAGAATGGATAAAGATGTGCTGTATATGCACAATGGAGTACTATTCTGCCGTAAAGAGAGACAAATTATAGTCGTTTGTAGGAAAAGGAATAAATACACTGTGAGACCATTATGTTTAGTGAAATGAATCAGATGCACCGGGTTAGATATGACATGGTCTGTCGAATAGAAGAAAATCAAACCACACACAAAGTAAAATACAGATGAACAAAAGTAAGATGCTATGCTTTGTGGGGAGGGAATGGGGACATGGGTATAGGTGAGTGGGTGGGAAGGAGAGGAGGCGTGGTATGGAAATACAGGAAAATTTTCAAAAGTACAAAAAATGTTAATTCATCTGGGCTCCTTCTTTTGACCTAGTGGTTCGTGGTATCATGAAATAATATGAGCTCACACGCACACACAGGGATAAACACACACACACACACCCTCTGTCTCCTTCTTGCTTTTTCATGAACATGTGTGTATTCATATATACATACATACAGCAACACATTTAAATCTTATTTTTCAAACAGAAACTCAATAAACTTTAAAATAAGTTGCAGAGGAATACATACACAACTAAAGTTGCTCCATCTATTAATAAAATCATAGAAAATAGAAATAACACAATATAAATCACATGTTGAAGATTATTGAACTAAAGTATCAATAACTTCAGTAAAGATATAGATCTGTGCACTTGGCATAGTCTGTAATTTAAAGTACAATTACTTGCAAAAATACTTATATTTTTATATCAGGAAATGATCTTTTTTTCATGAAAAGATGGTTGTTTCCCATTCTGAATCCATCTTGAGGACGCAGAGTGTAGATATTTTCAGCTGTAGTCAATGAAACGAATCAAAATTTCAAAACCTAAGAAAATAGACTTTGAGCTACATTTCTAGCAAACTTTCATAAAAAATACATGGAGCAGGTAGGTGTTTAAGATAGTTTCTGTTTCCTGCTTTTCAGTGACTACATACTCATTTTAATGTGGACCTGGGCCTGAGTCCTCTTCTGTCCTCACCCTCTGGCTTTCCGTCTTAATCCAGGTTGCATCTCATCAGAGCTTTGTAGAACTAATGAGCAGGATTGTGGTTTGGCTCAAATCAGTCAACTTTATAATTTTGTTTTACTGGAGCTACAGACCTAGTGAGATATGCAGTTGAAATAAATGCCAAAAATGAAGTTTAAAAAGTACTTTTAAAATTTAAATAGTTTTGTCTCTACCAGAACACTCAATTTTTTACATAAAAATATTATTAACTAAGCACATTTTAGAGTTTTTTCTTTCAGAGTTTATATTCTGATTTTCCCTACATAATTTTCCGCAATTAGTTCTTTTGCTGTATAATGTAGACACATCTCAGACATAGAATGTACCAGGAAGAAGGTGATGGGAGGAAACCACGGTGTCACATGTAATATTGGTCTTCCATTATCAAATACCCATGATTCCTTATCTTCTCTTTGCTGTCCTTTGTCAAATGTTTCTGAAGACCTTATAATATATCTCAAAAATATTAGGTAATTAGTCTATGATCTTTAACAGTGTACTTATGGAGACAAATATATTGACTTTCTTCAAAACTACATGAATGGTTTAGTAAGCAAGCAGTCTTTCACTGTATATATGTGTGTGTCTGTGTGTGTACACATATAGATGTATGTTACTATGCTACTATATGGTATAATTTATTGTGCATGTCACAGTAGGTCCATTTTGTTGTTTTATCTAACATGCTCATTTTTCATGGAAACATATCTATCTATCTCTCTATCTTTCTATCTGTCTATCCATATTTTCCAGGCTGACAATAGAAGCCAGGGCCTTCACACTAAGCTACATCCCCAGCCCATATTTGTTTTTATTTTGAGGCAGGTTTTCACTAAATCATTAAGGTACACAGACTGGACATCAACTTGCAATCCTCCTTTCTCAGTCTCCAAGAATAATGGGAATACAAGATTGTGTCACCAGACTGGGCTTATTTTTAATTATGATGAGTAGATATTAAACTAATTTGAAGTTATTTCTTCAGAAAATTTATTAGAGTATATATATATATATATATATATATATATATATATATATATATATGTGTGTGTGTGTGTGTGTGTGTGTGTGTGTGTGTGTGTGTGTGTGTGTGTGTGTGTGTGTGTGTGTGTGTGTATATATATATATATATATATATATATATATATATCAGGAATCCATCCATAAATCACAAGTATCTTCATTAGTTCAAGCCTCAATTTCTCACTAAGTTACTTCAAAGTTTAAAAAACTATATTGTATATCCTGTGCTTGGAATATAGTTTTAAAAAGTGACATATACCATTAAAATGAATAGACTATATATGTGTTTGCTTCCTTTTGCTTATGTTTTCAGGGCGGGCGACTCTCCTGCCTGTGGTAGTTTGCCCATTGCGTTTATCTCTCTTAAACTTTTTCACAAGAAATAAATGCTTTCTGTGCGTTGTGCGCCAGGTGCACTCACATACTTCAGCAGAATGGAGGTGCTTCTGCCCCCTAAAATCCAGCATTGCTATTAAGTCCTAGCAGAGCTGGATGGTGCAGGCTGTAATCCCAGCAATCTTGAGAGGCTGAGGCAAGATCACAAGTGGAAGCCCAGGTTGGGTCATCAGGGAGACTCTGTCTCGAAGTTGAAAAGAAAAAAAAAAAAATGTGGGCTAGAGATGTAGCTCATTGTGAAGGTCCTGGGTTCCATTTCCAGTACATAAGAAAAAAAATTATTTTAGCTCTAGATATGATTGCATTTGAATGAGCTCTGCAGCTCTGAGTTTGACATCTGACTTCTCTGAGTTCCTATACACGGTTAGACCTAATTCTGAAGAATTCCTGAGTTGAAGCAGGTTAGAACCCGTTATATAAACTTCCATGTCTGTGAACATTATAGAGGGGCAAGGTTGGGAAAGATCGCACAAGGACCAAGGTGGCATTGATTTGCCACCTCGGGAGTCCAGACAGTTTGGACACGCTTGGAGAGGTGGGGAGCAGCAAAGCCCAGCTTTTAGGATTGCTCCAAATACGATGATTTCAAAAAAGACTTGTCCAAAAATAAATTCCGCATCTATCTATCCTTATGTTGACATTACAATTTTAATTCAGTATAAGTTATAGCCATCTGTATATTCATTTGCATATCTGATTTTTCTCATGTAACTTATCTGATTATCAAGATCCAAAGAGAGTGTCATAATCAAATATAATATAAAATTCGAATTAGGTATATAACTTAGCCTTCCTAAAGTTCACTAGTTCCAGACACGTGATTTCCTTACTACAGTCTTCTTCAATATCATCAGTTTATTTTTTAATTCTTTTTCACACTTGCAAAAACTTGCCACTCCTACATTCCCCATACTCTTCCGTTTACCCCTGAACCTTGGAGGGTCACTTTCTTTTCTATGTTGAGGTTCAGATCTAAAATGTCCCTCCGAAGTTCCCATGTGTTAAGTTAGAAGTGATACTTTCAGAATGGGGTTGAAACATAGGGGTGCTCTAACCATCAGTGGATTCATCCACTGGAGAGTTCACAGGTAGACATGCTGTTAGAAGACGGGGCTTAATGTTGGGGGCGATAGGTCACCATGGACAAGCCTTTAGAGGCCTGTGTTTCTCTCTCTGGTCCTTCCTGCTTCGTTCCCTTCCCAGCTGCCTTGCGTGCACAGCTTTCCTTTATCGTGTCCTCTGCCAGCTCGCTTCTGCCTCAGAGCCAGTATTCCACGTTCTAAACCCTCTGCACCCACGAGCCAGGTTAAATGTCTCTTTCTTTAAGATGTGTCAAAATTGGACGTATACATATCAATAAAATGTGGGAAAAATTGTCCTAGCAATGGGAAAGTTAACTAATGCTTCTTTTCACATCAAAATTTATAAAGTTGATCTCCACAAAGGTCACAGGTGAGTTAGTGTCTTTTGGGTGTCTAGTAATCAAACATTCTGTTATATTTATCTTGAGATTTATTGAACTAACTTTTTACTTACAGTGTCAGGGAAATTCTCTTCACTTTCTAGATTTTGAGAATCATACCTTATCTCCTTGGTAAGGTGTGAGGGGACAAAACTTGTAAGTGGGAATTTCCCAGATATACTTACGACATGTAAAGATAGTCAATACGCTGAGGTTTGTCAAATTTTATTATCCCTCATAACTAAAATGATCTTTTCCTAATCTAATCATATATCTCACGTATCTTTAGAAAAAATTAATTACATTTCACATTATATTTACAGTAACAAAAACAATACAACCTTTTGTTTTTCTGAAGTACCTTCTTTTTCTTTCTTTCTTCTTCTTTTTTTTTCCTGTTGCATCTGGGATATCCTCATAAAGAGTAAAGGGTACATTAGGGACTCAGGAAGCATCGTAGCTGTTAAAATGACCGCGTGAGAAAGACCAGCTGATCTGAGTTGGACCAACACAGAGAGTATTTAAACCAGAAAGCACCAGACGGACCATTAGATGTTGGAAAGGAAGGAGCAAAGGAAGAGGTGGGCGAGACAGAGAAAGAGGACGGGAGAATTATCTGGGAAATAGAAAGAGAATGGTGACCTTGAAGAAAGAAGAAGTTCCCTGAGGAGAGGGCACCGTTTCACAGAGCTCGGTGTGGCATGCTGTAGTGCGTACACTTACTTTTTGTTTCTGTTTTCAAAACACGAGAGTCCAGAGCACAACTCCTATGGAACTTAAGACGAAAAACCAAGTGAAACAAGGGGGTCGGGTAGGGAAGGAGGGAGGGAGGGGAGGGTAGGGTGAGGGACAAAAGGAGAGTGGGAAAGTCCTTATCACCTTGACAAGATATGTATGTGCATAAAAGGCTCAACTCCATTGTAAACCTTAAATTTTGCACGTATACATATCAATAAAATGAGAAAAAAATAGAGCAAAAGAGAGAGGATTATAGCTCCATGGCAGAACTCCTTTCTACAACATGGGAGGCCATAGTTTTGGTCCCAGTCCTGCAAAGAAATGGATTTGGCTGGAGGAATAAAACAGTAGTAAGACAAATGGCCAGGGGGAAAAAAAAGGACCTGAATTCACTTCCCCAGTACCACATAATCTGGGTGTGGTAGCATCCTGTCTTCCCAGAGCTCAAGAGGATGAAGGAGAAGACTTTTATGGCCAATGTGAGCCCAGTGCTACAGAGCAAGACTGTCGAAAAATTAAAGGAAAAATATAAAAAGTAGAACAGCTTTTTGTAGCCTGTTACTTTAAGTACATTTGATTAGTATATGGTTTCTATACTAAATGATGACAATAAATGTTCAGATAAATTTTCTTTAGTAAAGAAAAATCAGTTAGGTTGATTTGATTATTGCTTTAATATCTATTTTTCAAGCAAGATGAATTAAACTAAATTTTGTAAAACAAGGTGAACATTTTGAAAAATGAAACAAATTGCTGAGGATGGGTGAATATTATCACAGATCAGAAATTCTAACATGAGAACGTATTTAAAATCATAAATAGAAAATATATGCACATATATCAAGATATATAGTGATATATGTGTATCTGTGTAATAGATATACATATATGCTTTAAAATATATATTCATAATTTAGAAGAGGCGCACAGAGAACCCGGGGCAGGTATAGAGAAAGGAAACCACAGAACATATTGAAGATTTTGAAACTCCATTCTCAACTGCACAGTCCTCTTATTACATAAAAATATGCAAATGAGCAATGAGAGTTTGTAGTTTAAACTCCTTGTTTCATTAAAATAGGAGTAGATTTCAGAGATTTTTAACATAAAATGAGTACATTTAGAATAAACTTTAGACCAGAAAATAAGGGTAATTTCTTACTAAAAACTTTGCACAGTCAGTGAATTTATAATAATTAATTTCATGTAAAGTAATTTTATGTAAAATAAATTTATTTTCTTTCTTTGTTGTATGAGAACAGTGGCTTCAGCTTTAGACATTAATAAAGATATTCTTCAACTTATAACAGGGTTACATCTTAATAAGCCCAGGTAGGTTGAAAATACCACACAATGAAAATGCCTTATTGAGCAGGATAGCTTAGCAATACTGTGTGCATTTGTTGGTTACCTGACGATCACGTGATCAACCGAGAGGTGTGGCCTAGAACTGTGATCACCTCTCTGGAGAGAGAGGTTATTTTATTTTCTATCATTAGTCCAGAAAACAATTAAACTTTAAAATATAATTTTTACTGGATATGTACTGCTTTGGCAACTTCATGAAGTCAGAAAGTCATTAGTCAGACCAGCATGAGTCAGACAATGCATATAATGATTATTAGATTTTATAATATTCTTGCTTTTAAATTATCTAGATATTGTGAGCCTACATTTAATTTTTTTTGAAATTTAACATGAAATGAACACGCAAGATCTTGGAGTGATATGTCACACTAAATTCTTTGTTATTAAAACCCCACAGAAATTAAAACTAAGACCCACCACTGTGACCTCTAATAAGTATACCTTACTTATAAGTTCACTAAGATTTTATTGTTGATAGACTATCAGAAACAATTCTGTGGATAAAATTTTACACTCTTCTGCCTCCTCTTCTGTTTCAAACACTACAAAGACTTTATCATTTAAGTTAAAATAATGTTTTGGCACTAACATGGCCCAGCAATTCCACTCCTGTGTATATCTCCTTAACAATATGCTCATGCAAAAATGAATGTGACTACTGATAGCGGCCTCATTCTTATAGTCAAAAGATAGAAACAGTTTGGAGTTAAGGGAGAGGGGTCTTCATGGGAGGGTCCTAAAAGAGGGAGGGGAAGGGTTGGTAACTGACGTGATATATACGTGCACAAGTTACTCAAGTTCAATGTGAACACTATGTATCACATATGTAATGGTTATAAATTGGAAAAAAATCAGAAACAAAGGATTTCCACCAACTGAAGAATAGATAAATCCATTATGCTATATCGTAGTCACACAATGGAGCATCATTCAACGCAGAAAGGAGCGAGGTACTGACGTGCACTGGAACATGAAAAGCCGAATGGACCAAGTGAAACAACAAATGTCTCAAGTTGTAATATTGTTTACACAAGAAGTGTAGAAAAGCAAATCACTGGAGACAGAAAATATTAACAAGTACTATTGTCAGAGATTGGAGGGAGGGAATAGACGGTGACAATGAGGAGATGACTTCTCTCTCAGGTGACAGAAAGTTTCTGGCAGTGGTGAAAGTTATTCAGCATTGTGACATACTAAAAGACAGAAGTATACATTTTAAACTGATGAAATTTATAGTATCTGAATTATATCTTCAATAAAAATAGATGAACAATTATACAGGCATTTGGATTTTCTTAAATTTTGGAGATTTTTTTTTTAAACAGGATCTCACTCTGTGTTTTGGGTTGATCCTGTGCTAGCTACATAACCTGGATTGGTCTAGAACATGAGGCAATCCTCCTGCTTCAGCCTCATACATGCTGGGATTACAATCATGCTTCACTATGCCCAGATAATGCCCAGGCACTGAAGGATCCAAGACAGAGTTTTTGCAATTCCTAAGTAAGCTCTCTAATCACTGAGCTATGTCCCCTAGCCCTTAGCCAAATTTTGAAGTAAAGTTTGACATACATTTCTTACATAAAAATGTTTCTCAAATTTTAGATTAATTGTTATCACTTGCAACATTATGTTTCTTTCTTATGAGCTATTGCTTGTGTATCCTTTATTGTGATTTTCAAGCAGGCTTTCCTAATTTCTCTTTTTGTGAAATACTGACTTTTTAATAATAGTAAAAGCTGTTAAGTGGGAATCCTATTTACCTAACCACCCCAACCACCAGTCTCGGCAAAGGTGAAAACAGTAAACCATATCTGAATTCAGAAATTAAAATGTTGAAAAAGAAAAATAAATTTAAAGTGTTATAAGGGCATATTTATGGATATAGAAATTATAATAAAATGATTATTTTCTAAATTGATTATATTTATTACATTCTTATTTTTGAGAAAAAGCATATTTATTTGCAAGTATCTAACATGAAGACATTTTCTACAATCACACAGAATCACCTTATAAACTGTTACATATAGACAAGCAATATAAAGCAGTATAATAAGTTCAAATCACAAATGTCATAAATCACTGTTTGTGTTATACAATCACAGTATTTCAACTGCTAATCTCCATTGACAGGTACCTTGGAATGTTGGGTGTAGGGAAAGTATGAAATTCCGTGACACTCAAGGAGCAGAACTCTAAAAGACTTTTATTTTTAACTTGAATATGTATTAAATGGTAGAATAATGTAAAAGAGTATTACTCCAAATGGAATAGAAATATTCATTTGAAAGTTTGTTTTTTTCTGACAATTATTCAATGCCTGGAAATCTAAATACCTAAAGTATATTTCTACCAGGTTTTGCTTACAATGAAACAAACAAACAAAAAATGTTCTTCCTGGTGCCCTGTGCAGATGCATTTCATCCAGGTTTGCCTTGTGGCAGGAATTTGATGATGAAATTTCATAGCTCCAAATTCAAAAATGCTTGGAAAATAGAAAGACTAAAAAGGGGACAGAGAGCTCTGTGGTAAGTAACCACACAAAACAAGCACTACACAAGACAGGTCTCTGTTAATACAAGAACCCAGGTCTACAATCACAGCATTACATTTTTAGGAAACAATATTAATATGCATTTTAATATTTCATTATTAAAACTTGATAAAAATACTAAAAATGACAAAAAGCTTTGTAGGTAGAAAAAGGTATCTTTTGTGTATGAAACAAGGTATCTTTAAACTGAAAGCATATTTTTCATTCGAGTTAAAATTTTTTAAAAAATAGAAATTAGTAGTTAAGATCGTAGAAAATGAAAAAAAAAAAACAGCCTAAGTCAAAAGAGAAAATATCAAAAGTGAGTGGCAGAAATTGGAAAAACATCCCTATGTTGTGTGTGTGCCTATGGTTTAAAAATAAGACAAGTTTATATTGAATTATTTCTAACAGTTAAAATGTATTCAGTTCTTTTTATTTTATTTTAAAGAAAGTTTTATTTGGTTCTCTCTTAAATGTCCTTGTTTAACAATTAAGAAAAATGAATTTGTTTAATATTCCTCCATGTGTTAAAAGGCGAAAAGTGATTTAAATACCTCACATTCTTTGGTTTGAGCAGGCAGCCAAGAGTAAAAATTGACACGTGAGAGTTCTTCTAAGTCCCAGATGCTAGCTGCCAACTGCCTTTTTGTTCTGGTTTCCTTGGAAACGGAGGTTGGTTTCCCGAAAACAAGGTAAGCACAACTTTTACGGAGAAGAGGTGGAATGTGTCTTTGTCGTCTTTCAGCTTGCTGGCTGAGACCCGTGAGCGCAGCTTTCCACAGCCAGCGGAAGTTGAGAAAGGGTTGAGGGACAAAGGAAGATATGGCAAAATGTCACTGCATACGTTCCTCCTATTTAAATTTAAGGTGGAACAGTGACTCAATGCAATGTTAAAATGTTCACGATTAAAGCGAACGAAACTTCATGAAGTTAAAAGAAACAGTTATTGGGGCTTAGAGTGCAACATATGGTTTCAAACGCATCAAAGGATACAATGCCTTTGAATAATGTGAAAAAGTCCACGACTCTTCTCGGTGACTCGTGGATACTTCCACTGGCAGCTGTGGCTCCCTCCCCGCCCCCCCCCCTTTAGCGACTCTTCAGGGAGGTGTACAGAGGAAGGAGTTGAAGAAGGCATTGCTGTCCCGCAGAATTGTTTCCTGGGTTCTTACTTGCTTTGCTGTCCCATTGCCTTTAAAATCAATAGAATACTATGCATCTATAAAGCCCAACAGCGTGGAGTGGAGGCTTTTGCAGGCAAATGGAAGAAACTTGAGAACATCCTGCTTAGTGAGGTGAGTCAGAAGCAGAAGGTGAAACACTGAATGGTCTCTCTGATATGAGTCCCAGATCACAACTCTTAAGGAACTTAAAAGGAAAAACAAAGTGAAACAGGGAGATAGTGCAGGGACAGAAGGAGGGGTGGGTAGGGGGGACGGACAAAAGGAGAGTGGGAAAGTCCTTGTCACCTTGACAAGATATGTTTGTGCACAAAATGCTCAACTTCATTGTAAACCTTAAAGTTTGCACTTATACATATCAATAAAATGGGGGAAAATGATTGTTTGATCAAATCCAACCAACTAATTTTATGGAAAAGCCCACCAAGGCACTTGAGGGTAAAACTGGCCATCCAGCCCCTGGAGAGAGGGAAGCCTGATCTGGAGACTTCCCTGCCTTGAACCCGTTTCATTCTTACACGATATGGCTGATCGATGTCATTTTGGTAACTGAAAAATGTTTTTGGTCATCTCATTCTCTGTGTTATCCGCTGAATATAAAGACATGCAATCGCGCTATACAAGGACCCTCTATGAGATGCAAAATGCTTCATCAGCTGTCCTTTGGCTATCTGTAATAAGTAGCATGCGTTGCCCACGCTCTGCTTGATAGGATGGAAAATATGGGGAGTTTAGGAAAGAAAATGATTTCATTCTCTAAGATGTCTAAGTTAATCATGTGATTTTTTAAAGCTTCAATTTCATCAATAGCGTGCATTTAGGAAAAAAATGACTTTGCAATAGTTCAAGCATATTGTGTGGAGATTCTCTGTACCACTGAAATGCATCGTGCGCCAAAACAAAGGCTGTACCAGCCCATGGCTACATCTGTTACCTGTTTAGGTGTCTTACAAAAGTATTTGTATTTAAAAACTGGGAATCCTTTACCGCCCTCTCAGTCATGACTTAGTGTGTCTGAGTTTTTCCTGTCTCTTTAAAAATCACGCCGCCGCTCAGTCCTTAGAAGCTAATTTCTGTTTCAGTGAACCAAAGAGCTGGGACTGAGCACGAGGCCCCTTCCGTGATGTTCCCTCACAGCCTCTGTATTTCCATCACACTACATATGGGCCAATTGTTTACAGATTACAAAAAAAAAAAAAAAATCCCTGCTCAGATGTTAAAACAAGATGTTTTCTTCACTTTCAAACGGCAGGCTGACTGCCAAGTTTTGCAATTAGTTCTTCTGCAAGAAGGGGAGAGAGGAAGTTTAATTACCACAGTTCCTCCTGTTTGGTCATGACTGTGTGATGGCGCTCAACTGGAGAAGTGACAGAAATGGCCGTGACACTCAGGGAGGCCCGAGGGATGATGGCTTTGCTGGGAAGAGGGAGAGGGGCAGAACAGCTAAGGAAGGCATCTTTGCCAGGAAGAGGTATCAAAACACCAAGGAACACCAGCCACCAGTCAGGACGCCATTTTCCGTGGCACCTTCTTGCAGGCAGGATTTAACAGGGTTAAATAATGGAGAGGCCCAGGCCAGGAGTGAGGCTATCCCTGGGTCACTGAGTCTATAAAGATGGGCGATGGGGCCAATGAGATTATGGCAGGGCACAAACTGCCGTGGATGTCCTGCTTACCGATTAAATTCCTGGTACAGCCGGTGCTCGGAATTAACCTGCTCTTTTTTGGAGGATGTGTTTGGATTGACATTCAATTACAAGACTTTTGAAGGAAATTGAAGGAACTAAGGTAATGAACTCAATTGCATTATAAATTTTTATTATATATAGCAGGAACATTATGTAAGGATATAGATATAACCAATAATATAACCCCTCTTAAGTAATATACATAATAAAGTTATATATATATATATATCTCCATGCCCCTCAAGACCCAAATTTGCCTAGTTCTTCCCATAACAGTTGATCTACAGATAACAGTGAAAGAATTATTCACCCAAAACAATAATGAGTCCTAAGAGGAAGGATTGTGGCATTCTACATTATCTATCTATCGATCTATCTATCTGTCTATCTAGATAGATCGATAGATGAGAGCATGATAATAAATGAGTATTTTAGTGCAAGTTGCACTAATGAAAATGTGTGATGGTATTTCCTTTATTCATTTGTTCACTTTTTTATTTTTTCTTGCTGTCTCTTTATAGGCAGAAGTAGCTGGATGCCAATTTTCTGAGATTTGTCCAAACCTGAATGATTTTATACATTATTCAAAAAATTCACCAATGGTTTAGAGTCATGCATCTCCTTACACATGTAGACTATGCTAATCCTTCAGCAGTTGAAAATAGGAGTGTTCCTGTGTCATAGGCGGGACAAGCAAATGTCATTGAGCAGAGTAATTGAAACAGGAATTCTCGCATATGACTGCCAGTTTTTAAATTTTATTGAAGTTTTTACTTTGATTTATTATAAATTCTTTAGTAATACTGTAAGTCTCACCATGATTCTAATCATAGGGCTGTTCTTGGTTTACCATTGTTGAACCGAATCACTTGACTTTTCTTTAGAAGAAAATTTAGGGAAATAACACACCTTTCCTCTCCCATTTTTTAACATATTAGCTATATGATGTTTTTCTGCTAGAGATTCTTTTAAAAATCACATTACATGGATTTTCATTGTTGAAATAATATAGCAAATTAGATTGCTAATCTGAGGTATGATATATTAAAATTTTCTCTATGCTTATTTTGACTTTGTTCTGTACTAATAACTTAATTTTAATAATAATAAGGCTATAACACAGGATTCACCAGAAAAATTTTTTGACTAAAAGTCTGTCTAATGTATTTTATGTGCTCACAGGACATGGTGTGGTGTCTACAGCACACATAGGAATTTGAGAGGAAGAGCAGAATTTACTTCCAGCAGTTACTCAAAACTACACTTCTGTTTGAGTATATAAGCTAAGTGAAATAGATTCTATAAAAATAAATTGCCCCAATATAAACAAATAGTTCATAACACGTTGTGTTGTTTTCTATTTATTCATTCATCTAATTTTTGTTTACTTCTTGAGATATTCAGATAAATCATCTGCTATTCCGAGGAATCTTTCAATGCCCAAGCATTAGCTCTCAAGCCAGTCTTCCGGCACTTAGACCAATTTTCTCTTGGAATTTCTATCCATCTGCTGCCTCTGGGAACAACAGACCTTCGGGATTTGGGATGGAGAGGGAAAAGCTCTTCTGCTGCTTTCTTGACACTTCTAAGATCACTGCTATTTTCTTTTCAATGTCTATTTTATTAATTGGCACTGTTTCACCATATTTCAAGAGACACTCATTCGCAAAACGATCTAGAAGTAAATTTTTTTCAATGAAAACATTTTCTTTTTAAAAAAGTTACTAGAATCTTCTTTTATTTTTTACTTTTAAACATTATTATTTTAATCCATGCCTATAACCCTGGCACTCTGGGAGGCTGAGGCAAGAAAATTAAAAGTTTGACACCAGCTTGGGCAGTTTAATGACCTCATTAACATTTGGTGATATCATGTCTCATAAAAAAATAACATGGGCTTAGGATGTTGTTTAGTGCAAAAGCTCTGGGTCTCTGAGTTCAATCCTGAGTAGCACAAAAAATGCATGTATATTATAAAATTACATGCATGTGCACACACACACACACACACACACACACACACAATTTTTTAGATTGCCATTCCAATTGAGGCCATAATTGACTTCATGTAGATTAACGTGTTTAATAAACTTTGACCTGGCTTAAGTTTATGTAATGTAAACTTTATTAGAAATTTCTTTAATTCTAAAATAATAAACCCAATTATCGAAGCAGTATTATTTGGCATGCTGGATATGAGACCGACTATAATTTTGAACAGTGTTTACATTGTGGAGGGCCAAGTCAGACTCTCTAATCATCACCGGCAATGACATTTTTCATGAGTCTTTAGCCAGACACGGTGGCGCACACCAATAATCTCGGGTCTCTGGAAAGCTGAGGCAGGAAAATCACAAGAATATTTGAACTAAGTCCAGACAATTTAGCAGCTCAGCAAGACCCTATCACTAAACAACAAATAACTAAATGAGAGAGAGAGAGAGAGAGAGAGAGAGAGAGAGAGAGAGAGCTAGAGATGTAGCTGTGACCATGAGATGCCATGACACTCTGGATGGATTAAGTTATAGCTTCGTAGCTCATGGGTTACTGGGAAAGCACAACTCCCAGTGTGTCTGTGAACAACTAGCTTGTAAGCCAGCAAGCAAAGGGAAATGGCCCCCTTCAGCTATAGGTGGAACCAGCTAAGCTTGTAGCCTAGATGAAATAAAAAATGGATCCCAACCCAATAAACGTGTAGTCTTCAATAACTTCAGTTTCAAACACAGAACACAGAATGCGGATGTTTGTGATTCTTTGCTGAGTAAGTGATTGGGGCAAATTTAGGACTCAGGAAAAGCGATTTGTTCAGCAACTCTGACTCACCTTTAAATGTCTCTGGGTCCTTTGGACAGTTACCTCATCTTTAGGGGCAGGTACTTGAGCACCCCTCCACTGACATGAAATTCTCTGTACCTCTCATGTACTTCTGGTACAGAGATTCAGTAACTGAAAAGCACACTAAAAATAATCTCTGCTCTCCAAGTATTCTCTTTTAGGAGAATGGCCAAGACTTCTGTCTGTATGGCATTCATCACGCAGAAAGAGTGGCAGTACATACCATCGCAAAAATATTACATGAATTTTGTGTATTCATTCATTTGTTTTCCAAATATGTATGGCTTTTCATGAGGCCCAATAAATGCTGGATATATTTTTAAATAACACACAGTAAATGTCAGAATAACTCACAGGACAGTAAAATGTCTCTGTCACAGGATGATCAGAGAAATTACCACAGAGGATCTTGGCTGCACTGTAAATGTGAGAAGGCGGCGGTTTTGTAGAAATGGAATCTAGACTGGCAAGAGCAAGGTTGTGATAGAAGAAATAACACAGTAAAAATGTTACAAAGTGGGTAGAAGGAAATGAGATCTAAGTAGTGGGATTTAATACTGTGTGTGTGTTTGAGTGTGTACATAGGGGCATCTGTATTCAATAACAGATCGTTATTGAAATATCTCTTGTAGTGTCTTAGTTACTTTGTTGTTGCTGTGACTCAATACCTGACATCCATAAGTTTAGGGGAGGAAAGGTTTATTTTAGCTCACAGTTTCAGAAGGTCACAGTCCATTCAGAGGTGGCCGGCAGCAATGGAAGTACATGGCAGAGGCAGAGGCGGAGGCAGCTTCTCACGACATCACAAACAGGAAGCCAAGACTAATTTTCCAGGGAAGGCAGAAGGCAGCTGTATCCTTCCAGATCTCATCCCAGTGATCAGCCCCTCCTGGATCCAGATGCGAAGATGTGGTAAGCCCCCATTACATGTTTATAATCTAACTTGTGTGCCTGTAATCCAATTTACATGCCTGTAATCTGCCCCTCCATCCCAATCTCCGCAAAGCACATGGTTCCATGGAGAATCTTCAACATTCAAATACATGAGACTTTTGGGGGACATTCCAGATCCAAACCACAATATGTAGTGGATTATTATGTAAAATGTGTTCCATCAAATTTGGAAATAATATTAAGCAAGATTAGTTAAAAGTTTGCCTAATATGAAACAAACAGAAAGCTGCTCTAACACATCCAGGAACTGGCATCTTGGTTAGCCACTGCATATCACATTTGATATATTACTTCTAAATTGTTAACTGTTCCTGGTGTTGACGTGAGAAATTATTTGTATATTCATTCGTTTGCTGAGCGATTGGGACAGATTTAGGGCTGAGGATAAGCAGAGTGTTCAGCAACTCTGACTCACATTTGAGGGTCTCTGGAGACCTCTCTGCTTACGTGGTTTACGTGGTTAGGTGTCCCGTTGGATGCTGTGTGCTCCGTTCTGTAGATCCTAGTTGCCTTCTGTATAGATTTTTCTTTACATATCTCTAGTGCTTATCTGTTGTATTTGCGTTATAATCAGAACCCATGTGTTTCAGATGATTGAAATTCCTGAAAAAACAACTGCTTGCATTTGCTTTTCCTAAACATAGCTATTATCCAGAAGCAAGTACAATTTACAAAACAGTATTTATGTCAGAATATTCTCAGAATATACCACATCTTTTAGCATCCCCCCCCGCCCAATATGGCCTTACTCTGTAGCCCAGGTTAGTCCTGAACTCACCAAGGAGCACAGGCTGGTTTTGGACTCATGGCATCTCTCCTGCCTCAGCTTCCAGAGTGCTAGGACTACAGACATGTGCCACCAAGCCCAGTTTATGTGGTGTTGTGGAATCGAACTCAGGGCTGTGCCCTTGCTAGGACAGTGCTTTAACCACTGCACCACCCTTCCAGTCCTTTAACTTTCAATTATTTCATGTGACTCTAGGATGTGAGAACAGTCCTACACGATTAGCTCAACATGCATTTTCTCCTGGCTTCTTTGTGCATTGCTAGAGTTTGTACTGTTAAATTTTAAGTGAGTGCATGTACACACATCTGAATTAAGAATGAAAGATGGAGGAAGAGGGAAAGAAGGAAAAAAGTGTTAAAACTTTCAGTACATGAATTCTGGGGGTCATAAACTCCACTAAAATATTTAATTAAAACAAAAAGCCTTTGGAACTGATTAATCTAGTAGAGGGACCACGGATATTAGTGAAAAATTAGTTGGAAAAGAAAAGGAAAAGTTGTTATTCTGGTTCTACAAAGCAGATATGCGTAGTTTAAATTTCATTCTCTAATCAATAATCTCCCAAAAATGAGATAACGTCTCATGTGCAAATGATAAATTATTGAGGAAAGATGCATAAGCACATATCTTAAAGTTTTATTTTCCAAAATAGAAATTCAAATGATAAAGATAGCTGATGATATATTTCTTATAATTATGATCTACAGAATAAGGAGAAATGGGCATCAAACTTGGTTATAGCCACAAAAACAGGCACACCTTTCTCTTCTCATGTTACAATCAGTAAAAGTTAGTAATTTAAAAGTAATATATCCAGCACAGTGGCTCAATTAAGTAATATATCAAGCAGTGGCTCAATTAAGATGGCAGTATTGCACTTGCTAAACCAGCTTTCTGCTTCTGTTTAATATTAGAAAAAAACTTTTAAGAAGTCTTGCTTAAAATTATTTACAAATTTGATTGAATATATTTTATTATAGTAATTTCCTATATTCAAGTACATGGATAAAATCATTAAGAAAGTATGTTCAATGTTTAGATTAAATTGTACACAAATTTCACTACAGTTAAATTCTTCAATATATCTTTTTCTGACCCGATCCTGTTACACTTTGATCATATACTAGGTTTCAAGGGTCAAAAGTTGGGTCAATACATACATACCTACTTCAGAAAAGCTTCTTTACCAGAAGCAAGCTGAATTAATCTAATAAAATCATCTCTTAAAGTACTAATTATATTGATTACTTATCAAACTTAGGTACATTTTAGCAGATCCACTTTATATTTTTGTTTTAAAATTTTTATTAATATCATTCTGTGTAAGACAAGGGATTGTAACTCTAAAGGAGAAATTCACAATGATTATGAGCTAATATTGTAGATTTCCAAATGCATATCAGTTCTGATATTTGTGAAATGCATTACTTCTATGTTTAATGGAAGAAATGACAAAAAACCTTTGCATCTAACCAAATGTTGCGAGTGGCATGCACTGTGAATTAATCACGTGGATGATAACAACTTGTGGCTCTCTACAGCTCCATTTTGACATGTAACACTGTAAACAGAATGGTTTCATTTCTAACAAGCCTAAAATGAAAAAATAGAAATTGTGATACCCTATTTCAAATACTGAAATTGACACCACTGTTCATTACAACACACAGAAATGTGAATGTAGATAATAAAGCTTAGGTGTGTGATTATTATAACGTTTCAAAATATTTTCAGTTTCATACTTAAAATGTCTGAAAATATTTTGAGAAATTATAATAATCACACACTTAAGCTTTCTTCCTGCTCCATTGAAAAAGAAGCTCTAAAAGGCAATATTAGCTGAGTGACAAAGACGAAATTCCAAGCATTGTTTTATTATTAACCATTCAGATATAGAACATGGGGTAACTTTCAAGGTTACATGTAATTCATATCTGACATTCATCAGCATAAGAATAAATATCCAGTAAACTACTCATAAATCATAAAATAACCCTGTAAGACATTATCAATGAGGGTGGTGGTCAAAATGAAGATGGTAAATATAAACTTTTGACTTAGCATACAGGACTCAAGACAACTTGGTTCCCATTGAAACTCTACTGTTTTCCTGACTTATCCAATCTTTGCTTTAGCCAGTGAGGTTTCAATCCAACAAACATGTGTTGTGGTTATCCACTGTGTCTACATTGTTCCATAGGGTAAGGTTGGCCAAAGATGGTTTTAAGACTCTGTTTAAGGAACTGAAGAGGGTGGACAAATTTTTTGTACCTCTTGCGAGATATGACAGCTCTATAAAATTTTTCCTTCAATTACCAAGCACTTCCCAGTCAATGTCCCAGGAAGCCTTAAAATCTGTTCTTTGGTCCCATCCTTACTGACACTAAGCATACTCAAGCCTGTCTTATCTTCCCTTATGTGGCTGCAATTACTGTCGCTACTTTAAGTTTTTCCACCCCTCCATCAGTTTGTGAAGATAGAGTCACATTTTGAATGATCCATATGAACATCCACCCTTCAAGGCTTTTTTCTAGCCCTACACTGTGGTAATCAACCCTAGCCCAGCTCATCTCCCACCCTCATTGCATGTTTTCTCTTTCCTCATTAGCTGTGGGAGCTTCTTTCTGCTTCTGTAACCACCAAGTTCTCTTTGCCTCTGGAGCCTCAAATTTTGGTATTTTCACAGCCTGATATGCCATGATTGCACTTTGCACTTTGATGAAAACCTTTACTCAACTCTCAGGCATGAGTGTAAATGTCAGCTCTGTGAGTAAGCTATATAAAAACTTCACCACTGAAGTAAGTTCTTCTCCTGTGCTCTGGATTTCTCTGTTTTCTTCTGTCATTGCACTCTTCCATATTTTGAAATTAAAAACGAATGAAGCAGTACGTGCAAGAAGTGAAGCAGAATATGTTGTGTATCAAAAAGTATGTTGCAGTATAATCATGTAGCTCAAGGCTCTGGAGAAACAAGAACAATCTACATCCTAAAGAGGTAAAGAAAAGAAATTATGAGGATCAGAGTAGAAATTAATGAATCTAAAGAACAATGTATCAGGCCAAAAAAAGGGGTGGGGGAAGAGTTAGCTCTTCTAAAGAATAATCAAATCTCTAGCCAAGTTAATCAAAAGAATAAAAGAAAAAAAAAAAGCCATTCCAATGTTAATTAGAAATGAAGAAGATGAAATTACAATAGACACCATTGAAATTCCGAGGATTACAAGGAACTATTTTAAAAACTTATATTACAACAAATTGGAGAATTTGGAAGAAATAGATACATTACTAGACATATACAAGATAGCAAAATTGAACCAAGAAGATATAAAAACCCTGAATTGACCAAGAACAGGATGGAAACTGAGGCACTAGTAATCTCTGTGTACAAAGAAAACTCAAGGACTGGACAGAATCACGGCAGAATTCTACCAGTACTCCAAAGAAGAGCAATCTTCAATGATTCTCAAACAGTTCCGCAAAATTGAAAGAGACTAAACATGACCAAACTCTTCTCTGGAAGTTAGCATTACCTTGGTACAAAAATCAGACCAAGAATCCAGTAGGGAAGAAAACTACATACATGTGTGTTTAATGAATGTAGATGCAACGTTTTCAATAAGACACTCACGAGCAGAATGCAACAAATCATTAAAAACATGCACAAACTTGGCTTCATCCCAGGGAAGGAAGGGTGGTTCAACATACCCAAATGAATTAAACCAATACACCATATAAATAAAAGTGAAAACAAACAGCATAGGATCATCTCAATGGATCATCTCAGTGGAAAATATCTTTAACAATCCTAACATCCATTAATAATAAAAACCCTGTTGAAAATAGGTATAGAAGGATCAAACTGATATGAGCCACTTGTGCCAAATCTGCTGCTAATATTATACCAAATAGAAAAAAACTGAAGTTATTTCCCCTTAAAAACAACAACAACAACAACAACAACAACAACAACAACAACAACAACAAACCAACAACAACCCCCCCCAACTCTCCAATTTCAGCAATCCTATTCGATATAGTCATCAAAATCCTAATCAAAGTAATCAGGAAAGAGAATGAAAAAAAGGAAAATTATTTTTGAAAGGAAGAAGTTAAGTTGTCCCTATTCACAGATGATGAATCTAAATGTTATACAACACAACCATATACTTATGCAAATAATTACAGAGAGTTCTTTTCCGTAGATAAATGTTTTGAATTGAATTGGGACCTTGAAGCCAACAGGACTGCACCGCTGATGACTCTCATGAACAAGGACTTCCAGAATGGCTACAGAAAGTGGCAAGACAGATGGGCTAAGTCCATTTGACAGGAGAATGAGTATTTTGAGGGAGCGTTTCGTCGATGTGCCCTTTGCTGTAATAAGCTTTTTAAAAAATACAAATATTCACCATGTACTTTGATCACACCACATGTGTTTTTGTCTACTTTTTTCTTTGTGTCTGGTTCTTGGAATCTCAATAGAAATAGAAAATTTAATTTCTGAACCACGTTTTCTTTATCAATGTACTAGTACAACAAATTGTATTTGGGGAATTCTCATTTTTGTACCTCTGTGGTTCTAGGATGGATAAATGATAGCATTTAATAACACTGCCTAGGCAGAATTTCACCTCACAGTTTTACACCACATTATTTATTTTATACACGACTGGAAGGCTCCTGAGATCAGTAGTTATTTATTTCCACCCATACTTTTGATTCCTGCCATTTAGAGATGCTCAGTCTTTATCGATGAATAAACTTTGAACACACGAACTGGGAATACAGCATTTTCCAAAAATCAATTATTGTAGAACTTTTAAAAAATGAATTACTTTTAAGAGAAATCTGAAATTCATTGCAAAACACTAGGCTTCAAGATTTTTTAAATAAAGTTTTAAATGCATCATTTTAAAAAGTATGTGATGCGAGACAAGAAAAATTACACCAATTTTTTTCTTTCACCTCTCGACATCTTCAGTTCTCAGAAACAACATCTATGTATGTCAGAATTCAAGTTTTTTTTTCCTTTTCTTTGACTAGAAAGAAACAGACAATTAACAAAAAATAAGTAGTAGGTAAAATTACAATTACCTGTCAAATGCCCACCCTGTCAAGCTGGTATTTATGAAATAGACAGAAGACCCTCTTGGGCATAAAATTCAGAAAGTTGAGTTGCACTGAGATAATGAAGACCCACCTACCTCCGTGTCTGCTGTGACTTCTGTGTTTGGAGGAGCAGGGTTAATTACTTTAGAAAATATATTAGACACCTCATACAAGCGTTTTCAGAGGTTAGAACATGGGATGAAAGCTGGGGCATGGTTATACCAGGAGATAAGGAAGATCATGGCAAGATAGTTGTCATTTGGAGTAGAGAGAGACCTAACAACAGGAGGAGAAAAATTATCTTCACACTGTTGACCATCTACAAAAGTATCTATTGAACATAGATGTTTATTTATAAATATCATCAATCACATTTAATCTCCATATACAACGTTTCTCCACCACCAAATTGTATTTGTATGTATCTGGCTGAGCTGAGTATTTAGGTTATATTTTGCTAAAAGAAAGTATAGCGTCAGTGATAGAAGGCTATAAATTGAGAATATTCAAGAAGCTAGGACTCATTTGTCTTCTTAGATGCTTCAAATCCTCTCTCTACAGTGCTTCCCGGGGTATGCAAAAGGAATTCTAAATGCATCCTTTTGGGTTTGCTATCAAGTGGCATTAGTGCTCACACAATTTCCTTAGATCTCATAGAAAATGAGGTACTTCATTATTTCACTTATAAAGTTCTATATGCACACACATAATAAATTTATAATGCTTGTAGACCATGATGTGGTTCTGATAGAGACATGAAATCAACTTCATACATTCTGACATATTTTTAGCAACAACCTTTAAGTACTTGTCTGTAGATTTGTTTTTTCTTACAGAGACAGTGCAATACCTGTGCCTTTGAAATAAAGAGGTTCCTTCATTTCTTACATTCTTAGCCAACAAGTTCATATAAATTACTGAACTGATGGCTGCAACTTGGACAAAATTAAAATAGGTACGAAGAGGGTAAGACACTGCTCACACACCTTTACGTGATCAGGCACCTTTGTTTAGAGAGGCCTATCAGGGACTGGACTCTCGTTTTCTCCTTGTACATTTTTAGGGTCCTGGATTGTGACTCGCGCACCACTTATCCTTTCCTTGCGTGTTAAATCGCTCAGTGGATTCAGAAAGCGGACAGTTCACTATTACTTGGTAAAAACTAGTTTAAACATTCCTTCCCGTTCCAGTTCTCTATAAAGAAGTGCATAAGTTTTTGTTGTTGCATTTAGTAATCAAGTTGAAAGAATGATCAGCTGGTCTAGACTTGAAGGAGCCAATACAATAGCCGCTAGCCACATGCAGTGATTGAAATTTAAATGAAAAATAACAAACATTAAACAGGATTAAAATTCTCATTCATCACTCCTGCCTTAGTCTTTGAGCTCAGCAATTACATGCAGTTCCTTCATCAGACAGCCTAGGTATGAACTTCCTTCCCTGCTGCACACCACTGGCTCTGGATGTATGAGTTACTGAACTGTGACTTTGGTGTTGTGTAGCTAAAAGTTACCAAAGGACGTTGTTGTTACATGGTTGTGAGCACACACTGTGATTTCTCAGCATAAATTAAATGCCAGTAAAAAAAAAATCAGTTGATCTGATTTCACTTAATAAGTGATAGGTCTGTAGTGTACTGTTCACACACACCCAATTTAAAATTTTGATCAATACTTTTAGTAATAAAGACCAAATTTAGTGAACGCATGGCTGCATATTTCAGTATTTCCTCTCTCTTTCTCTCTTTTTCTCTCTCTCATCTCTCTTTGTTTCTCCCTTTCTCCCTTGTGGCACTAGGCGTCAAAACCAGAGCCTTGGAAACTGACACTGTGCTACATTCCCAGCCCTTTTCATTTCATTTTGAGGCAGGTCTTACTAAGTTGCCCAAGCTGGGCTCAAACTTTCTATCTTCCTGCCTCCGTCTCTCAGAGCAATGAGATTTCAGACTTGCACCACTACACCCTGGTAACATTTTTCATTCTTTAATTTTTAAAAAATAGAGTGAGGGATAAATATCAAAGAACTATTAAAGAATTGAACTAAATAAATGATGACATTTGTGAAAAATATTTGTTATATATTTTTAAAGCAAACCTTAAAATGTGTTAGTAAAATGCTATACATATTTTAAAATATTTTTATAAGATGGAAAATTTGAACGAATCTACTTTTTTCAAATTTTGTGAGTTGGATTTCAGTCCTAAATGATATAACACTTAGCATTAGCATTTACATTTCGCTAAAATGAATAATTTAGATGTTTGAAAGCATTTTTTGACTCTTGTGAGTTGGAAAATCATAGATATTTTCCCCCTTGGGCAGCACACAGTCCAGAATGAAGACGATTAGATTTTACTCACCTACAAGTGTATTCCGCTCTCTTATCAATGAGTTTACCAAGATTGAATCTGACATACTAAAAAAAAAAATGAAAGACTTCATCATAAACATCAACCTACAAAAAAAAATCCTTAGCACTCTATTCCATAGGGAAATAAGTGTAAGTTTCTGCTCAAAACATATGGCAAGTCTACAAATAGTGCTTTTGCAGGTGTTTTAAGTGGAAATAATTTTGTTCGTAAATCTCCTGGAAAATGATACCATGTTAGTCATAGAGAACTGAAAATCTAAGCCCTCACCCCCACCACGCCTTGCAGATGTGGAAATTACGGTTTGTTGTCATTTTCCTTGAGTGGAAGTACAACTTTGGAACTAAGAATGTGGAATTAGAATTCCCGGCGAAGCTAATTTTGCACCCTCACCTTGGCAGGCATCTGCTTGACAGATCTGGGCATGTTACCTAGTATCTCTTGACTTCAATTTCTCCACGTGAATTTAGGACAATGGTGCAAAGCAACCTTATATTTTTCTGATCAGACAGACCATATGTAGAACACATCATTTCTGTTACAAATAACATTTCGCCTCTATTATTTAGTGCAATAATCTTTCTCTGACCACATGCCACATGGAAAGACAGTAAAGTCACAAACTATCTGTGTTCCTCTCAGTGACTGCGGCTCAGTGCTTAGCTGACCCCCTAAACCTGCTGGGCTTCAGCGGCTGGGGATTGAAGGGGAACAAATGGACACCTGCTCTTAGCTGCATCTGCTTCTGCTACTCGTGTGCATTTCCACGCTGGCACCACAGCAGAGGAAATTCTATTTTCTTTCAAAACCAAACACTTACTTGAGAAGTGTTTTGGGGGAAATTATACCTTATATACAGTGCTTTTTTTAAAATACAGGTTTCCTTTAGTTCAGGCTGGTCCTGAACTCACTATGTATCACAGACTGGCTTTGAACTCATAGTAATCCTTCTGCCTCAGCCTCACCAGTGCTGGGAGTATAGACGTGAGCCACCACCCCCAGTGTATGTGGTGCTGAGAATCCAACCCGGGGCCTTGTACTTTTTTGCCTTGTTTCTATTAAGTATTAAAGAGGCAGTTTCCTCCCCATCCCGCTTGAAATCACTAGTTCTTTGAAGGATGGGTGAGCTCGGCCACTTAAGATGCCATCCAAGGGAAGGGTTTGGGATCACGACCAGTGACACTGTGGTGGTGATGTCAACAGCAGCCAACCACAGCAGCAACAATCAGACTGGGTTCAACACAGTGCATTACAGGAACGAAATTCTAGAATATACCCTAAATAAATAAAGTGTCTACATAGAGCACAAAGTCAAGCTTTGTTTGGGAATGGGGAAAGTCTGTGTTTATTCCCAATTCACCAAAATAATTATCACCCATAATTGAAAGCATGCCTCACACAAGTAATAAACACTCCACCAGGAAAAAAGAGAACAGAAGATGAGCCTCGCACACGCCACGCCTCCCTCACAGGTGAAGTTACCTTCACATATGGCAGTCTAAAAGTCCTTGACTGTGCTTCACTACTAGTATTTGATGTAAGTTCCACCTCACCTAAACTCTGCTATTTAAAATTCCATTAGAAAAGAATGTTCTGTAAATTTTCTGGGTGACAGTACCTTCTTTTACGATGACATCTTTGATACAAGTTATGGCACTAAATTCTGAGACCAGAAATAAAATACCTCTTTTAAAATGTCTTTACTAAAAAACTAAATAATAATAGCACAAATACCACAACTGCTACCAACACTACAAAGGCTCCTCTTACAACTCCTAAGAATACTTTTTCTCTCATACAGTCATCCAGAGTCATTTCCAATGGATCCAGAACCAAGACCATCTAAATTTGATATTATTTTGTGTAAAAACAGAAAAACACAGCCTTGTATATATGTGAGATTCACTTTCCTCCAATAGAGTTAATATAAATCTTTGAAGCTATAATTGTGAGAATCTGAAGTTAAAATGATGGGTACGAACCATGGAAGGCCCCGTACAACAATGACCCCTCCTGGCCTTGCCTTTCTCCCACCCCCTCTCACTTTTACATATCCTCCGACATAATAAGCCTGCCACCACTAATGTTACAAAGTAGTAATTGTTCCTAATTGGTAGGGAGGCGACAGGCCATTCTGGTAATGTTGTGAAACTGTAAGAAAGGGAGGAGTGAGAACAGTCACAGGCCCAGCAGTAATTACCCACTAATTTGGCCTGTTTGTGTGGGGACAGCTCATTATAGCCCTTAAGAAACCCCGAATAAAGAGCGAAAGTAGGTAGGAGGCAAGGTTAAATAATTAGCGTTCAGCAGATTTTTTTTTTTTTTTTTAAGATTCAAAGAATCGGATTAAGGGCGGGAAATGCGAGCAGAGTGACAATTAAGAAATGTTAGAATGTTCTGAACCAACTGCGTTTTATGTTTTTGTGGGAGTAGGGGTAGGTGAGAATCTTATCTTAGGGCATAAAAAATGACATGTCACTTTTATTACTCTCTTTCAATTATGATCCTGATCACCTCCTTACATTTTATGATGCCAATCTCATGCTTAGCAAGAGATTTATTCTCATGGGGCCTCAAAAGATTTTCAGTTTTCATAAAACAACGTATAAGAGAGTTTTCACAATATTTTACTCTTAGCAGTTGTGTATTTTAGGTGTTGAAACATATTTGAGTTAAAAACACGTTTGTACAGTTTGGTAGTGTAGCACAGGCTTTACAAACAAATATTCATATTGCTTTGTTTGTGATTTTAAATTCATAATTTATTTATAGACTATATATGGGTGTATATGTCTTATCTAACACATATGCATATATATATGTATGTATATGTCTTATCTTACACGTATGTCTGATAAATATGTGTGTGTATAGTCTGCATTTCAATTGTAAATATGCATGCTTTTTTTGAGACAGGGTCTCTCTCTGGAGCCTAGACTGGCCTTGGACTCACAGCAATCCTCCTGTCTCAGCCTCCCAAGTGCTGGGATTATAGGAGTGCACCACCACGCCTGGCTTGTGTGGTGCTGGGGAGTCGAACTCTTGTTCTTATGACCTAATGTAGTGCTCGCCAGGCAAGTGCTTTAACTGTTGGGCCATTATTCCAGCCCTTGCTTTTGGTTTTATATAGGCATATAATATATTATATATATGTAGATTATATCTATGTATAATATCTATCAATATATAATTTCTCTACACATATGCATACCTATGATTTTCAATAATCACTGTATATATTGCTTCGATAATTTTTCTCAGAGCATAATTTTGAAGCCTCTTTGAGAAGCAATATTCTCTTAATAATTTGTGTTATTGAAATGAAAGATTTTGCTCACTTAACAGAAGGTGAAATAAAGTGGTCAAATAATTTTAAATGATATCTGTAAATTGAGATTATTGGAAAATATCTACCCATATATTAAAATGTACTACTTGAAGGACCTTGGAGGAACTTCTAGAATATTTCATACCTCGTCCCTTCACTAAAATGTATCTATTCACTTATCTTATAGGAATAGAAGCACTGGTCTAAGCAGACAGACTTAAACCATAGTATGATATTTATTTTGTAAAGTTTTCACACTATATCCATATATATGATAGGTATACTATTGCAATTCAAATAAATGATCCTAAATCGGGGTGGGATTAGATAAGTATTTTATTTATGAGTTGAATTATTGAGTCAAAATAAATATGAGTAAGTTACTGAAAAATTATCACTAGCATTTGAAAATCAAAGCACAAGGTGAAGGCAAGATCCCCATCTACAATAATTAGGCATTGTGCTTTTTTATGAGCAAAGTAGCTGCGGTGTAGGAATAATTACTTTTACTGTTGGCATTTCCTTCCTCTCTGACACGTGTATCAATGTCACTTGATGAATGATCTAATCTTGGAAACTTACAACTTTTGAAATTCATGACATGCAAAAGTGAATAAAAAAGAATTTAATCCCATAGAAATGCTTAAATATTCCAAGGGACTAGCAGTTTCCCAAATCCTTATTCTCCAAATCGCTCTGAAAACTACAGATCACTCTACACCATTTTCTGAATTTTCATTTTCACTCTCGTACGATATTCTTCATGCCAAAACTTCTGGAATGTTTTTCTCACTATCGTGTCATAGAATTGCAAGACAAAGGTGGATAAACCAGTTATTCCCTTAGCCACTAATCTACAAAGAACCCGTCGATTTTGATTTCCAATTTCTAGTCATACACTGGATTGTAAGTGCTCTACACAGTCTTATCAACTTCTCAAAAAATGGAGGCTTGAAGGTCTTTTTACTTTTCTCGATTGATTTGAAAACATTTCCTCTAATGAAAAGGAGCTCGTGGAAAAATTATGTTTTATCTAATTCATCGGGATTGCCACTGACACTTTTACAGCTCATAAAGTTCTGTTCTTTATTTTAATATTTCACATGCATATGATTTATGTAGCTGATGTACGTCACAATTCTAATTGTATATATCATTTTGGTACAGGTGCCAAGGCTCACCAGATACTCTGAGCTGTCTTGCATTTTCCACCTTGCAGATATCATGGGACTATGTGCTCAGGTCTAAATAACAGGTTGAAAGTAGAAATGTTAAATTATGCTTCCAAAGATGCTAGGAGAGCTGGAGTGCTTGAAGCTGTGCTGGAATCTGCTTTGTGGATCCAGGCATTTCTATGCAACAGCGCCTAGATCCTACTCACAGCTTGGATATGACTGTTCTGGAAGTTCTACCGGTATACAGCAGGGTCTGTATGGTGAGAAAACAAAAACAAAACAAAAACTGCAGACATTTAATCCACTGATACTTATTGGTGCATTTGCCACCATCTCAAATCTCAGCCTTACATGGGCATAGAAGGTGATATATAATGTTTATACATGCATGGATACAACCTAAGACCCTGATATTGCTGAGTCAGAATCAGAAAGTTCAATATCACATAGATTATATGATATGAGAAACTCAGAATACACATAAGTAATAGAGTCTAATGGGCAAGGCATTGGGACTGGGGGGCATGAGAGAGAAAGACAGCATGAAAAGGAGGGAAAGGAAATGTGAAGTTGATACATGCATATGTATATACACATATATGTAGGAAACATGTGTGTGTGCGTGTGTGTGTGTAGTGATATATACATGCAGAAATTCTCGATGTCAATGTAGCCATCATGTAGAGCATATATATACTAATCAAAACACGAAAAGGTTTGCTGAGATATCAAGAAATGATTCACATTTGACTTGATATTATCTCACACTGATATCTAGTCCCTGAAATTAGAAATGGCATCAAGGCATTGGAATTAGCTTTTAAATCTCGAGTAGATGTTTAATTGAATATTTAAGTATCAGAAATGTAGAGAAAAAAACTATTTTTATCATAAATCCAATATTCAGAAAGAAACAAAAAAAGAGTTTTTAAGAGTAAATAGTCACTTGCAGGATTTGCTGGTGTGTGTGTGTGTGTGTGTGTGTGTGTGTGTGTGTGTGTGTATGCGTGCGCGCGCACGTGGGCATGCTCAGTCATTGAGGGAAGAGTGAATAATTCCAGGAGCTAGAAAAATTGATATGCCTTTTGCCAATTTCCAAGAATGGGAAAAGCAAAATCATGGCTCAGATTTGATTAGGCAACTAAGAAGTGAGGCGATAAGGGGTGGGGGCAGCCAGCCCGATGTCCTGGAGAGAACGAGGCAACATGGCTTTAAGGGAAGAGCAGAAAGCTGCAACAGCCACTTGACTTCTCCATAAGATGCTGAAGGCCAGGGACAAAACTTGCCGTTTTTAAGGAACCATGAGAAAATAGCTGCCAACCTAGAATTTTACACCCAGTGAAACTATTATTGAAACATGAAGATAAAGTGTTGATAGTGCCAGACAAAATTTGAAGTATTGTCACATGAGAAAACCCACACTAAATGTCAAGTGCAGATCCCAAGCAGAAGGAAATGAGACCGAATGCAAGATTAAAAATGCGGAGAACGATGAAGGTAATGCAGAAAGTAAATATTTGGGCAACTGTACATGGGCATTGTTTACATGAAACAGCACTTTTAATGTTGTCTTGTCTCCAAAATATGAGAGAGATTAAAGTCAATGCAAATAATAACACAAATATAGAAATGGCATTAAGTACATTCTAGTTTCATTATACTCTGTGATGCACGGTGTATAAATAAATCTATGGTAGGCAATAGTGAATAATTAACATGCTAAATGTGTTCTGAAAGTAATATATAAGCAATATGTCGATAGAAATGAAATATACAAACGAGTGCATCTTGAGTTGAACAAGAGGGTCTCGGGGCATAGCTCAGGGAGAGTGTTTGCCTAGCAAGTGCAAGGCCCTGGGTTTGATCCCTCGACACCACAAATGGCACGGGTAGTGATGCACACACCTATAATCCCAGCACTCACGTGGCTGAGGCAGGAGAATTTTCATGTGTTCATTGTCATCCTGCAATAAGGAGTTAATTGAGGACCAACCTGGACTATAGAGCAAGACCCTGTCTTAAAAAAATGGAATTGAACAAAAAGGGAAAGAGACTATAGTCAGACAAATAGAAAATAAATAGTGAGTTTATATGATAAATTTGAATACATATTAAATGTAATTGAGGTACCGATACTAATTAGAAGATAAACTCTTTAAACTGATTTAGAAAAAAACTCAACTATATATAGATACATATTATATACATATCCAAATGCATATCTTATTTATAGATAAGAAAATACCTCATGGTTTCTCTAATATGAGAAACCCAGAACACAAGTATTTTGTAGAACCACATGGCTATGACAGTGGGAATCGGGGAGGATGAGGGAGGGGGAGAGCAGGAGGCCGGAAGGGGGAGGGGACAAGATAGGCATGTGCAGAAATACTCAAGCTCAGTGTGACCATCGTGTAACTTCTAAATGGGGAAAAGGAAAAAGTAAAGCAGTAAAAGTACATGGAAAAAACCCCAAAAAGATGACTCTTCCTGACATGCTAATATCAGAAATAATAGATTTATTTCTAAGAACTAATAATTACATTATTTTATCATCAGTAAGACAATGAATTTCTATTATTAATTGTAAGATCATATTGATAATATGATTAAAACAATGATTTAAAATATAATATTAAGAAATATCAGATTTACAAGTGTTGATTTTAGATTGATGAAATGAAGAATTGATTATTCAGGTATAATTCTTCTAAATACATACGTGCTTCATAACGTACTTAACAATTATATCAAGCAAAATCATGTCAGAACCGAAAAGGGTAAAGACGAATTCTCAGTCACGGTACAAATCTTTCCTAACTTCTTTCAATGTTGACAGAACAAGACAAAAAGCATTGGCTTGGGGAGCAGGAGGATCCCCTGAACAACATTACCTGGGAATCAGGCCTCAGTGACATTTGTAGGACGAGGCAAACAAAAATAAAAAGTCTCAAATGTTTATTAATCTTTCCTTGTGTGGTGGCTTTTGAGACACTCTGTACATTAAATTTAGTGTTTGTGTATTTTTTCTTATAGCATTAATTTTACTTCAGACATGAGGAAAAAATCAATCATTGATAAGTTTTATAATATATTACATTAAATTTACATTGTATTTTAAATATTTTATATGTATTGCAATATTTAGGACACCCTGCAGAACATACATAAGAAAACTGAAAGTTAATTTTCCCAAAATTTAGAAGATGCTAGATTAGGAAGAAAAACTCACGGAAATGTATAGATATTTACTTAAATATACTTTTAGGGAAATTAAGGTTAAAAATGAAAAAAGTGTTCAGGATAATCCCAAATATTTAAACATACTTATTGGCACTATAATTATAAAACATATTAAAGAAAATTAAAAATATTATAAATGTAATTATAATCAAAAACAAGGCAGCATATTTGTGGTATAAAGCTAAAGCTATGGTTAAAACAAAAACCTTAATCTTTATTTTATGTCATCTGATTTATTTTACCAAAAAAATGACAAAAAATGTTGGCTTCACTTGAAAGCATCATAAAAACTTCATAAGTAATTTTCCATATAGGCAATAAACTTAAGAGTAAAATCTATCACTTTTTAAAGAATATTGAATGGTTTGTCTAATATTAGAAACCCAAATCACAATCAGTGTATAGAATTAATTGAAGAGAATAATGGGAACTGGTGGGGAGAGGATGGGGAGGGAGGATTAGAAAGGGAGAGGGGAAGGATTTGTAATTTTGTCGTGATATGTATATGCACAAAATACTCAAGATCAATGCAAAGATTATGTATTGCATCTATACATTTCAATAAAATGGGAAAAACGAGTTAGAAAAATAAAAGCATAAGAGGAACATTTTGAAAGAGAATGAAAATCAGTTATAATACAAATAGGAAGCTATAGGAACATATACACGCATGTCTACGTGACATGAGGTTAAAAAATAGTATAAAAATAGACACAGAGGAGATTAATAAGGAATAAAGGACAGAGAAGAACTAAGTGACATCTATAGCAAATATTTATTAGAAGGATTCCTCAAAATTAAAAGTCAAATGATGTAAAATGGTAACTACATTGGAGACATTATCTGCCAGTATAATAGAAAATGTGTGGAAATTTAGAAATTCTTCAGTAAGACAAAAAAAAGAGTAACACAAGAAGAGAAAGATCAGAATAGAAAATTTGAATATGATTAAAACATTTCCACAAAGATAAGACCAAAATGTCAATTAATGGTAAAATGAATAAAGAAACTTTATCACGTGACAATAAAATTGAAAAAAATTCCTATCATGTCAACATGAATAAATCTCTTAAGAGTAATATGATGGATAGCAGTGAAAGCAAACTTGTAGAAATTCCATTTATATGCAATAAAGAAACAAAAGACTAATCTATGACATTAGAGGTCCTGAAAGCATGATACTCCTCAGGAACTCGGAAGGCTGGGGCAGGAGGATTGCTGTGAGTTTGAGGCCAGTCTGGGCTACATAATTAATTCAACACAAGCTGGCCTACAGAGGGAAATCCTGTCTCAAAAAAAAGATATTGATGTATGATATCATTTTGGATGATATTGAAGGAGTGCCGGCAAGAAGGGCACTGAGTCTTAGGCAATGGTATGTGTCTAGATTTGTGCATTATCACACTGGGGCACTCATGATGTTAATTTATTTCTTCAGTATAAAACAGTGGTTCTCACTAGCCCTTCTTCAGAGGAGGTTTTCTAGTCTATCGAGATATTTTGGTTATTACAATTGGTGAGGATGTTCCAAGCATCTAGAGGACAGAGGACAGAGACGCTGCTACATATAACGCAACACAGAACGCAGACCCCTCAAAAAGGTCTAGTCCCAGCCATCAGCAGTGCCAAGTCTAGAAACTGCTATACATGATATAGAAAACTACAAAGTTTATTAAAATAAAAAGATAGCTGTATAGACATAGCCGTTTGCATAGAAGTTAAATACACAAAAGATCAATTCCATTCATGTTGGGACACACAAATAATTAGTTAGATGAGAATACTGAAAATTAATTAGTTGAAGCTATTAGATATGAGCATCAATATTTAGCTTTCATGGAGACCAATCATAAATGGAGCTGTAGTTCCAAAATCTGCCAATATGTATTCACTTACAATGCATACATGAAGATTTTGGGAAGGTTATTAAAATCACATGTAGCATATGGCCCAAACTTAAAGGAAATAAGGGACTATAAATGTGTTTCAAGCCCTACAGGAATAAGAAAAGAAACAGAACCTATTTTGGGTCCAAATTTCTTGTAACTCAAGATAAAGGAAACATCTAGCTCACGTGACTTTTTTGTTCTACAAAGTGAAGCATACCACTGGTCATGAGAACACACACACTTCTGACACTTTTGAAAGAAATTTTTAATGTTGAGAATTTACAGAGGGTCATTATTCATAAAAGGCATTTGACTTTGATGAGTTTTTAAGGAACTATGTCATATTTAGAAAACTATGAGTTCTGAAAGCAAGACCTCATCCTTTTATCAATATCAGGATCAGAGCACAAAATGAGCACAAGTGGCGACTTCTCTGTGGGACAGTGGTGCCATATTGGAGGTGGCCGAGAAAATTAGGTACCGAGATACAGGATCCAAGCCTCCACGCAAAATATTCATGCACAAAACGGTTCCTCCTCCACCCATTAACTTGGTCTGGCACACCACCTGTATCTGTAAAGAGAGTATTATTTGGGCCTGCTTGTCCTCATTCACTTACATGTAGGCTCCATTCCAGGATACAGTAGCAGATCTTTCCAGAGGGAAAAAAGCAGCATTTTGTGTGTACCTCCAAGTTCAATAACGCTTGATAACATTTTTGACAGAAGCAGAGTGATTGATCATTTTCATCCTCTGGTAAGCCTTGTAGTAGGGATATTTTGAGTTATTGATTACAGGGACGCAGAACAGATAACTGAGAATTGGGTAAGCTTGTACGTGTTCATTCCTAAGCAGAATATTCTAACAAGTTCAATGTAAGAAATGAGATTTCATTCATATTCTCCCATTTTATGTATAAGTGCAAAATTTAAGGTTTGCAATGAAGTTTAGGATTTTGTGCACATACATATCTTGTCAAGGTGACAAGGACTTTCCCACTCTCCTTTCGTCCCTCCCCCTCCCCACCCCTCCTGACCTCCTCGCTCTACCCCTCTGAGAGACCCAGATCACAACTCTTATGGAACTTAAAACAAAAAACAAAGAGATTTCGTTTATTAATATAATGAAAACAATTGTGGATACATCCTTGGATAAATAATTGAATCGTAAACTTCTTAGTAGTAAACTTAGATGTCTTAACTAAGCCAGCACAATATATGATGAAACTCTGGAGGTGTTTATCTTCAACCCTCAGAATTTCATCCCTGGTTTCTATTCGACACTAACACAGGTGCGTCTGTAAGAGGAATCTGAAAATGAAATGGAGGTTACTAGTCATCTGAGTATAAAATATTTAAATTGCTTGGAAGGACCCATTGTAATCACACGAGCTGTTAAATACAGCAGAGTGGCAGAGCAGTCTGCCATTGAGCTGGAATGGAAAGAAAAGAGATAAAAAGAAACTAAAGAGATGTGAAATATAAGAAGAATTCCATCCGCCATTACTGGCTCTGAAGTTGGAAGTTGCAGTCAGAAGTCAAAAATTGTAGTAGCAAGTCTGTCAAGTTGACAGTACCACCGAGTCAACTATCAGCCAGGAAATGGAATCTGGACTCCTATAACCTTATGGAACTGAATTCTGCCAACAAACAATTATCGTGGAGGCCGATTCCTCTCTAAAGCTTCCAGCTGAGACACCAGACTAGTAATTGATTTCAGTCTTTCATTGCCACTTGATTCATGCCATATTATCAAGGTCTAACAAATGATTAAGATGTGATATATGTATGCACTAAGTCCACACATTGAACGTAATTATTATGTATCACAAACATATACTAATAAAAATAATAATTTGGGGGCAAACTGAGAGATAAGAAGTGGGTGTTATTTTAGGTTGCTAAATTTGTAATAATTTTTCAGTAGCAATGGAAACCAATGCAAATATCATCAGTTTTTTTAAGCCATTGAAATACTTCCTGAGTAAGAAAGCTGAGAACTGAGTTGCAAGTGAATGACAGTGGGTGTAGAGAGAGCCATGCTCAGAGTTCAGTTTTTACTTGCCTATGTAACCAGAGACAGCTTTGTAAAATCTGCCTGTATCTGAAAAGTTTAAACTACAAAAATAAAATTGTAGTATCTTAGATTACCTTCCAGCTCTAAAAATCAGCTTTTGACTAAAATATTTAATACTGAAGAAGGTTCTGAGTTTTGTAAAATCCAAGGCTCATGAAAGTTTGAAGTCAGTTTTAAGGAAAGGAGCCAAAATTATAACCATAAAATTTGATAATATTAATTTAAAATTAAAGTCACAGATAAATACAAATTGAGGAAGCTGCATGCATCTGAGCCAGGGCTCCCACGCTCCACTGCAAACATCAAAATATTTATACAAAACAATATTTTGAATTTATTTTCTGAATCTACTTTCATAATTTATTTTAAAAATTGTCACATTGTAAATTCCAGTTTCACATATAAAAACGGTGCTACCTTTTCTAAAAAGTGATGAGAATTCATCATTTTTTCTAAAATATTTGATAGATCATTTATTTTCATTATCAATATGGAAAATATTATATAAGTGTTTCGAATTGCTATGATACTGTGAGAAAACCTTTTTCAATTCTCTTTTTTACATGAGTCATATGAGTTGCAGATTTTTTCCGGAGCTAAATCTCCCTTCCAGGCATATAAACCTTTTTTATTAGTGAGGCCTGGTGCAAGCTTATGGTCCCAGCACTCCGGGAAACTGAGGCAAGAGCATTGTAAGGTTGAGCCCAGCTTGGACAACTTTGAAGCATAGCCAGTCTCTGTCTCAAAATTTAAAACAAATATACAAAGGCTGGGCTGGGAATGTGAGGGCCAGGGCTCTATCCCATTACCACAAAAAGATAAAAACACTAAACAAAAACAACAAAGAACAGATTTCATCTCTGCTATCCACATACTTCTTTCTGCATGATGCTTGGAACATTCTCATGTCATCGTCTGACTGTTCTCTGGTCCTGTCACTTCAGGGTCAAGTAGAAACCACTAGCAACAATCGCTGAGCTATACATAGAAGGCACTGCAGACTACTTAACTACACTCACTCAACTGAAAATGAATGTGACCGTAACTCACCCTGCCTCAAACAAGATATTCCACCATGTTCATACTCAAATGCCATCTATGGCCAAGGGCGAACCAGAGGGAGATCGAGCGATCTGAGTTGCTGGCTAAATGGCCCTGCCACCCTAAATTTCTTAGAACCACGTGGGAAGATATCATGTGACTGCTTCTTAGAGCAACCCTGGGGAGGTCACTGGCACCGAGCTTCCTTGAAGCCTGAACACACATCACTTTCTTTTAAGCACAACAAATCAGGGTGCATCGTTTTCTTTCAGGGATTTATCGGCATTTGATGTCTGTGACGAGCTGACTTGCCCTTGAGGTAGCACATGGAACCGGAACCACGCTTTGATTAGTAGCGCTGAAGTGGTGTGATTATTAACATAATCTGAGCGTGTTGCCTTAATTTAGTGCTTTTACTAAGTGAGCTAGTGGAGTAAAGATAGTATGTCAGGCATGGAAAAAACACCTTCTAGATATTTCTCCAAGTTATGTATTTTATCAAGAGCACAATATTCAGAATGAAAAAATTCTAATTTTTAAATGTTCCATAGTGAAGTTATCATCTCAGTTCCTTTATCTGATGCCTGAAGTTAAAACGAATCTAAGGTCTGGTAAACTTTCATATAGATATTTGCCCTCCTCCACAGCTACAGAACACGTTACTTTTCTCAAATCGAAAATATTAAATGCGCCCCTCCATCCACATTGGCTACCTGAAGTTGGACTTTGAGGAGACGTTTTTCCTAAGAGCTGTGAGAACTATTTCGGTTTTGACAGTAATGCAGTCAAACGGGGCAGAGCAGATTGCCTTACTTCAACACTCCAGCTTCTTTTTTTCATTTAAAAAGCAAAAAGGAAAAGAAAAAAAGAAAGTAAAAACTCCCCTTAATGTCAGTTTGAGGACAGGAGAAACAGCAAGAGGCACTGATGGGACTGAGGACACAGTGTCCGAAGCGTGCGCATGTGGCAACTGTCCCCCAACCACGGTTCTCATCCCCGAGCCAGGGCTCCCAGGCTCCTGTGCAAAGCATATTTTAGGGTTTTCTTCTTGTTTTTTAATGAGACCAAAATACAGTAATGGCTACATTTTTCTCTGCAGTTTTCCTCTTAGAAAGCTGGATGTGTCACGCCCCAGTAACCTACCTGTCTTTTGTATATTTTCTATTTGTTTTAAACGATCATGGATATGTTCCATTACAAAAGACAGAAGGAAGAAAGCGAAGGAGAGAGGAAGGAGGAGTAAAAAAGGCTCTTTTACTTATAACTAACAGAATAAGCCGAGGTGATCTTTAATGGCTGTGCACGAAGAAAATGTATGTGTGTGCGCGTGTGTGTGCGTGTGCATGCGTGTCTGCACATGTGTGCTTGCATGCCCGTGTCGCCTCGAATTTAGAGAAGAAAGATTCTCTCCCAAAGAATGATCAAGAAAACAAAGAACAGCGTGAGACAGTATTTTGAAAACAGAAGCGCTTGAGAAATATTTTTTATTTTTAAAAAGGGATAACTATTTGCCAAATGTTTAAGTTGGGTGACTGCTACAATATTTAAATTTTTTTGTATGAAATTAGCAGTCTTTTGGCAAAAAATTTACACGAGACAAGTGCCAGATTAAAATGCATACACTCAATCTGTCCGTGGGCTTACCACTCCTCCCCCCGCCCCTCGCCTCTTCTCCCTCTTCCCTTCTCGCTCCTTTAATCAGGGGAAGGGTTCTTTGTAGTCAGAAACGGAAATACACACTGAATGTGTGAGCACTGAACAGAACGATTCATCACGGGCCATTCTGAGTTTATTAAAAGCATTCTGCTGGGATATTTTTAATCCCAAAGAACATAGTTCTTGTTTATGTAAAACACTGAGTAAAAAGAGCACGTGGTCCTGTGTCATCATTTGAGAGTCCAAACCAGAATGGCCCGTTTGCTCATATCCCCCGTGGAATGCACCAATTTTGATGGAAACAATTGTTGTAAAGTAATTGTGGTCTTTTCTATACGGCACATAGAGGTGGGCTTGAGCATTTGTCCACCCAGCCTTGTTAGTGTTTGACTGAGCAGCTGGATGCCTGTTCTCCCATGCTCCCATGTGCACACACAGATCGCACACACCCATGAGTATACATAGGCATTCATGGACAATCTGTATTGTAAAAAAATTAAAAACTAATATTATATAAATTACATGTTTTCACCTGGCTTTTCTCATTGGATCCTCATTGTTTGCTTATGCCACTTGGGATTGTTTTAATGCAGATTTATTTGTTTTTGTTATGTGGCTAGGTAGGCATCCTAGAGGTTAATTCTTTATTCTACTACTCCATGGCTGAACTCCTTCTTGCAAATAAGTGAGACACACACGTGAAGGCATACACGAACACACATACGCACACGTAGTTTTCTCCAAATATGGTGATAGGTAGATTTTAGAGATGATGTTATTTCTCCTAAGATTTTAGTAGAGCTGAAAAATTCCTCCCACCAAGTGACACACCACCCTGATATTGTAGCATAACCCCTCACTCCCGTCTTTATGATGATACTGGTGTCCGGTAAAAATGTACATCACAGGCACTGAGGGCATGCCCATCAGTTAGGGTGTGGGTCTCCCAGAGTCAAGGCCAGGCTTTCAACCCTGGAGCACCACACAAAAATTAATGGAGTATGGTGCTAGAAGCCTCTAATCCCATGACTCAGGACACCAAGGCAGAAGGATTGCTGTGAGTTTAAGGTTACATAGTGAGTTCAGGAATAGCCTGAAATACAGAGAAAGACTCTGTCTTAAGACAAAAACAGAAAAAAAGCAAAATTTACCTCAAATACAAATTCTGTCAAGTACCTAATAGATATAATTATAATGAATGACTGCATTGTCAGTGCATGTACTTTTCCTTTTCTTTCTTTCTTTTTTTTTTTTAAATTTGAGCCTAGCTCAATGGTCTGGCCTTTATTTTCTATTTATTCATTTATTCTCGGCAGGTGTGCCCTGTGCCACTACACCCAGCCTATGCAGTGCTGGAGAATTGAACCCGGGGCTCTGCACTTGCCAAGTAAGTGCTCTTAACTGCTGAGTTACGCTTCTCACTTCACTATACTTTCTATTTTTTAGAAGGAAGTCATAGCAAAATGTGTAGTGTAAACTGTATGTCATACTACACCCAGAGCCTTATACATCTTGTTCTTGATTAGATTTTTCCTTGTGTTTGCTTTGTTTTGCTCATTATGGGTGCTCAACTGACATAATTCACTGCCAGTGTTGCCAGGAGCCACATCAACTGATCAAACAAAGTCACAAACGTTAGGAAAGGATTGGCTTTAGTGAGGCCAAGGAGACGAACAACAGCTCCAGAAGGGCCTGTGTCCGATCTGGAGAGTTTTTGATGATCTGGATTCAAGACCTAACAAGGTCTTATGAACCCCTTAACGATCATAGCAAAAGCCAAAAGTTTGCAGTGTTGAAAGAAAAGGCCAGACTAGACTAAGACACTGAGCGTATTGCAAACTCTAGTTGGTTTAAATGATTCAAGAACCATCACTGATTTCATATTAAGGAGAGCTATAAGTCTTTGACAGAATATGGGTCAGATGTGATAGCAGCTGAAGCCTTTTCGGAAACCAGACAGGTAAGCTGGTGACAAAGGAAAGTCACTTGCTGGGGTATCTTCAAATAGGTGAATTCCATTTCCACAGTGACAGGATTTGCTAACACGTGTGTTAGAACACTTCTCATCATTAAGAAACTCAGCACTCGGTTCACTTGCACATCCCAGGTTCTTTGCTTACATAATTATTTGCAGGGATGTTATTTCATAGCACTATTTAGTGTTGTTTAACATCCTGAAATGTATAATCAGTAAGCATCAAATTCTCCCATTCACAAATAGTAGTTATTATAATTACATTTTAACCTATCAAGTAATTAAAAAGTATTTTGATAATTTAATCTCTTCATTAAATGTAGGTGAGAACACTAAGGCTTGTCATCTGTTGTTGATTCAGGTCCTTTGCTTGTTTTTTAACCTATATTCTCATCATCATTGTCTACTACTTTATTTTACAAGAACTATGTTAAAGTGTGTTTTGGAGAAACACCTGGCTTTGTTTCAACATTTTCAGTAAAACCATTCTCTTTTCTTTCAATATTATTGATTTAATTGAGTTGTTACCCATCTTTCATGTCATTTCTGATGCTTCTTATGTTTTTTCATAATGCTAAAGTTCTTCCTATTTCCAATTGAGAGAGAGACAAATGACAATATCAATGGTGACATGTTACTGTACAATGAAATTATGTGGGTTCATTTCATCTCCGAACCCTGTAAATTTTAGTCTGCATGGCTAAAAATGATTCCTTTCTTGTCGCTACAGGATTACTAAAGTTAACAAAATATTTCAAAAAAAGTTATTACCATCTGCCTGCATTCCTTGATCACTCTTGCTATTAAAGACATATAGTATAAATCCGTTAGACTTGTGGATAAATATTAATAAATCCTGAACTAAATCCCTCCTAGTGCATGGTTTTCTTTTCCATGGTATCACCAAATGGTTCTTAGATGAGACTTTAATTAACAATTTAATACAATAATATTTAAAAACTGCATAGAAAGAAGTATTAAAATGTCTGTTTTTTTCTTAGTTTGAAATGTGAATGAAATTGAGCAAGTGGTCCTTGGTGGGGAGAGGTGACGGTGCATGAAGAAAGTCTCAAATGGAAGAAATGAAAGTTTCATCGCTATGTGTTAAAATTTGTGAACCATGTGAAGAAATGCTCAAAAGTCATTATCAGCCTAACAGAATTCTCAGTGTTTTGGGTGTGAAGAAATCTTTACACTCTTAGGAAAGTGACAGCTTTCAATTTTGAGAAAGTACCTACCAAATGCCAAAGTTTGATCAATCACAGTTCCTCTGTCACCCATTCTTTTGAGCAAAAAATGATGTTCTATGAGAAAGTATCTATTACTATAGCTCACGCCTCAATTAAATAAGGGAGTGTCTTTACTATTGTACTGTGACATGCAGTAAAGTGCTTTAAAAGCACCCCGTTTGTCAAACAGATATAAAAAGATCCGAAGTGGAGGAACTAATGTAACAAAAATTAACTTTGTTATTTCTTCACAGGGAAATTCTGAAGAGAAACGGGCTCTTAATTTTTGGTAAGTGAGCTGCGAAGGGGATGATGTAGTGGATGTGACGTTCTATGGCCGCCTTGGGTTACCCAAATCCATCCGCAGGCCACCTGGGTTACCTGCCACTGTTTTAGCGAGGTTAGTACACATGGCCGTACAGTTGTTCCAGAATACATCCTGAGATTCTGAAAGATTCTTTAACTTTTGGCCATTTCTTGTGGTTTATGTTGCTACCAAGCATTTTCATAGAGAATTGTAGTCAATGGTTAATTGATGCTGAGCAATATTGGGTAACTTCCTCTTTCATACATACAGCACCGTAATGGAGAGGTTAAGGAGCCTTGCTGTTGAATCCTTAGCCTGGCGAGTTATGGAATCATTGGTAAGAGGCACTGCTGGGATTTTTTATGGACTCCCTCATCCATCAGGCATCGAGTCAATGTCAAATCTATGAGGTGCTTTTTTTAGTAGACTTTGAAATATTCTGTGCAGTTCTTCAATCCACACAATGCAATAAGTGAGTCTCCAAAATGTTTACTTTCTGTTCGAGTGCTGTAACAAGATCTCACTACGTCTATGTTTAAAATATTAAATTCTTTTCCTCAAATTACTGTCTGATCTAAATTAAGTGATAACTGGTACCATCATACTGTTCAAAACCATTCTTTTAATAAAAAAAGTAAACTATGTTGTTAAATATAATACAAAAATAAATATAAATTTCATCATATTTTTATTTCTTGTCTATAGTTTCACCACTTTTTTGAATTATTTTCCCCCATGAGTTAGATATATGCCTGCTGCTTAAGTTCTATCTTTTAAAAAATATCTTTGAATGCCACCTGTACAGTATGTGTTGATAATGTTGGTAATCTATTCACCCTAGTCTCCCTTTTGTTAAAGAAATAATTCTTTCTTAACTGTATAATGAATAATTTTCAATGTTTTAAATACAGAATTACAAAAATCAAAAATAATATGCCTGTTTTATTCAAATTTAAAACACTTTAGGAAAAGATTGTATGTTTCCTCAAAATTAAAACTTATTTATTACGTTTCCACATATGTTTAAGAAAAATTACAAAATATTGCAGTTACCTTTTTGAAGGAGTGCCACAAAGTTATAGAGATGCACAAAGGCACAAACAACACCCACTGATAAGATCAAAGTGCCATCGCCAAGAATAAACCAGGTAAACTTTGAAAAACGTATCTACCTTAGCTCAGACTTTCGTTTATACCGCTAACTACCCACCTTGAAAGCTTCTAAAAGGCACACGAATCAATCAGCATAACTTCCTCAACATCACAGTAATGATTCATCATATTCTATGTGGTCTCTGACCCACTGGGCTGCATATTTGTGAGTAAGCAGGGGCGTGGCAAATGGAAGTACCATCTAGGTATTGCTAGGAAAACACTCTTGACCTTGACATCACCAGAAAAGAGACCTCTTTGACATACATTTGTTTAAAAGAACTGAATGGAAAGTTTTATTTTATATATTATAATCATTCATTTCACTTCATTTCTACCTGATATCTACTATGGGAGTGTTGTTTCATATGCCTACTTTTCACTTCAGAAAGAATCTGATTGAGTGGTACAAAATGAACTTGTAGGCATCCATACAAGAAGGCCTGGAAACATCCTATTAGATTTTTTCAGTTATTTAAAAATATTTGTATTAAAACTCTAGTTACATCCTTAAGTGTAATTTAATGTTACATAGAGGTGGCTTACCTTTAATCATATAATAAACTTAAGAGCACAAAACATTATTAATTTTATAGAAGATTTATTAAGTATTAGCTTAAAGTAGGGATTTTAAAAAGAAGGAATTATGTGGTCATTGGTCAATAACATGTGAAACAGAGGAAAAGACTATGAAACAATAGTAATGATAACTAAAATTATAAAACACTAGAAATAAGGTAAAAGAAAAATAGAAAACAAGATTCTTTTGATAACCCATATGATATTTTTATGAAAATTATTTAAGTAAATATGAGTATTTCACAAGAAGAACTATGTAACTCTGAAGGGTAAGGGTATGTTGCAACTCTTCAGTAGTCATTTATTTAATAACAAAGACAAAAACTATGGGTGGAATTTGACAAGAAATCTGAGGGTCAGCTAGTGCTCATTAGATCTATAAGAATTAAACAGGAAACTGAAAAGAACTCAGTGTACATTTTTCCTTAGAAATCTCTGTCCTATAATCTGTAACACCAACGATCGGGTTTATTCATACTTCAGAAAACCCTGAGGCCATACCTTTGGTTAGTACAAACCTTTTCTTTGAAACTTCCAGCCATAGAGAGAACTTGCTGCCATAGAGAGAAAATGGACACAGGCAGAGAAGGGACCAGAGAGAAGAGAGAGAAGAGCAGAGACAGGAAGAAAAGGAAGGGAACGCCGGTCCTATCAGCTTGACCTCTACAAGCCTCCACCTTCAACTTCCGGTCTACAGTAGTTGTGATTTGTACTTCAGCTAAATGGTGTTTGTTTCCTGCCTTTTGCAATAAAAAATATAGGCTACACACAAGAATCAATTTCGTTTATCTTAGTAGAGTTATAAGGCAACCTTGGTGGAGATTACTTTCCTTCCTGGATCATAAGTTTAATGAATATTTTGAAATGTCTGAACTCAGAGCCTCATGCTAATTCTCAGGCTGTTGGATTTGCTTGGCTGAGGAGGGGGAGACAATGGAAGGAATGTGGCCACTTCATCTAAAGTTGTTTCCCATAGGGGAAATGTGTTAAACACAAGGTACATATATACTTGTCCAAGAATAAATTCTTTTTTACTCCTTTGAGATAAATATCCCAAATACTAAGGCCCTAAATCCTGTGTGTTAGTCATAGAAGACAAGTTTTTATGATTTTTTGGACACATTTGTACTGCTAGACTTCACTAAAGCATATGAAGCACACATGTTACCCTGACAGGAAAGAAATGAAAATGATGCCCTATATATATTTTCCAGAGGCATCTCCGTAGACCCTGCCAGGATCTGAGCTGTTGGAACACGGCTGAATGTCAATGGTGTGCAGAAATGTTAGAGCAGGTTTATTATAGTGCTCAATATGTCTGGTCACAAATTTTACTATGCAGAAAAAGCAAACTTTCTCCAAACATGAAATTTTATAAACACCCATTAATTGTTCAACATAGCATGGCTTTCGGATTCCAGACAATTTATGAATACTGGTAGCATCTTTGCAGGCTTTTTTCTCTAAAGAATATGATACACGCTCATTTTAATATGATTTTTAGTAAATTGTTTCCCTAGTGACTTCTGTTTATTAGAATACTTTAAGAAAACAGGAGGTTAAAGTAGCACCTTTGAGTTTTGCACGAATGAGTTTCTTCTCAAGAAACGAGTTGAAAAAATATAACCGAAAATTTTAATAAACACTGAAAATACTTTCATGGTTCTATTATTTTATTCCGTCCTGCTATCAACGCTTCTCTCACTTGTTTGTCAAGAATGACATTGACATGGCAGATAAGCAGTTCTCAGGTTTGAAATAAATTGGAAAGACTAACTTTTTCAGATTATCTGCAATACTTTTTAAATTTCATACTGACACTCAAACTTCCATTTTAATAAATGAATCAATATTCACAACCAGTTGGGTATCCTGTATTCCAAATGCTTCCGACTGATCTTGGACCTCAAATTTTTTTCTACATACACAAAATATATTGGGGATGGGCCCAAGTCTGTACATAATATTTTTGCCTTTTATCGCATATATATCTTAAACTTACATCCTGAAGGTAACTTTATATAATAGTTTTCATAGTTTAAGTGAAATGCTGTTTCACAGTATGAAATTTTCCACTTTAAAGTCATGCAACCATTGATTGAGTTTCAAATTTTAGAACATTTTGGTGTTCAGATTGTTGGATTGCCAATGCCTAATCAGCATTACAAAAGAAATTCATGAATAATCAAAATGAAAACTCAAGCCATTAATGCCTGCATTTACCTACCAATATACACAGGCATATACTCATTTAAAATGAGGTAATTCTGTTATATATTTAAATCTAAAATAAAGGTGGTATGAATACAGCAAAAATTTTATTTTTATTCATGTGACTAAAATCCAGCAAGATCCAGATCCACTAGACAGATCCTGCTATCGGTTTGGTAAGGCAGCTATAGGATGGGACTTTTTGACCTCATGGTCTAGAGTGGTTGAAATATCTCATGAATATTCTGATAATTAGGTTAGTTATACTGCCTATTAAAAACATAATATGAACCACATTTATACAATGTTCTACAATACAACGTTCTATTTTATATCCTGCATTTAAAAAGTAACACATAAAATTAATTTCCATAATGCATCATTTCAACGTGTAATCATTATAAAATTAGCAGAGGCATTTTAGCTTTTATTTTTTCAGGCAAAGTCTTGAAGATTTGGAATATATTTGATGTATTTTATACTTTCAGCCTGGCTCAGTGTAAACTGAGTTCACAGTGAGTGTTCAACCAGTGACTCATGCTTTTCCCACTGGACTTTTCCTCCCAAGATTGGGAACAATGAAAAGATGCTGCTTTTCATTATTTCTAAATATTTTTCTTAGCTAATAAAACAGATAAAAAACTCCAAAGCTTTTAGACATTGTGAGTAAAATATGAATTTTTATTCACAGATGGGCTAATTTCTATGTTGAAAATTCAAAAGCATTAAAAAAGAGAAACATCTACAGCTAGCCAGTAAAGCAAGATCACAGGAAACAAGATTAATATACTTGAGTAAATTGGTCTTATACATACCAGCAGTGAATAACTAAAATTGAAATACTGTGCTAGCCTTTATTCTAGAGAAACAAATGGAAATTTTATTTATTTTTAAAGCTTACTAATAACATATGTAAGAGTAGAGAATTTTGATTCGTTTTCTCAGGAAGAGAGTGGATGCTTTTATCTTAATATTATTCATTATATTTCATGAATGTCTTAATTCTAATTTTGATTATTGATTGGGCTCCACTGCTTTCTGATTCACATATTATAGATTCTTGTACCAAGTCTACATGACTATTTTATAAAATTATCATTTTCTCATTAACCCTTTTTAAATTATTAGTGTTATTACTAATATTATTTCATTTTTCTTACTTATTTTCTCATATTAGTGTAGCTTCAATTTTTCCTTAAGTACTTGTTAATTTTGCCTTCACTTGTGAGGTGTGTTCTAGAATATATTTTAGATCAGTTTCATCTCGAATACTTCTACTTCTTTTCCCATTATTTCCTTTTCAATATTTCTGATTCACATTGTTATTTCAAAGGTGCAAGTTTTCATGTAACTGACGTTCATTTCCACTTGATGATTGAGCTGTTCTTCCATGACCTGTTTTGTTAAGCTGTCCACCCCAGTGTGGATATCACTTTTATGTTTTTAGAACATCTTTACATGGACCTGGATTTTATTTTGCTGGATTATGTTTTTCTTTGTCTAATTTCCCTTTGGGGATCCCTCTATACCAGAAATTGTAAGAGATTCTCCGAAGGAAGTGGAAATTGGTTTCTTGGTATCTGGTGTCTGCTACTAAAGTAAAGGTTGACCTCTTGTGTGTGCCTCTGTGCGTTCAACCTATGCTGTCCTCCTTTTTGTGTTCCTCACACAAGACATCTCTGACTTCAAAGGAATCTCTCTTCATCAGGAACCACCGCTTTTCTCAGGAGAGCCATTTCTTTTTTTCCCCCATTTTATTGATATGTATACATGTGAAATTCAAGGTTTACAATGGAGTTGAGCATTTTGTGCACATACGTATCTTGTCAAGGTGACAAGGGCTTTCCCGCTCTCCTTTTGTGCCTCCCACTACCCTCCCCTCCCTCCCTCCTCCCCCACCCTACACCCCTGTTTCAGTCTGTTTTTCGTTTCAAGTTCCATAAGAATTGTGATCTGGGTCTCTCATATCAGAGAGACCATTCGATGTTTCACCTTTTGCTTCTGACCCACTTCACTGAGCATGATGTTCTCAAGTTTCTTCCATGTGTCTGTAAAAGCCTCCAAGCTGTTGGACTTTATAGATGCATAGTATTCCATTGTGTGTAAATACCACAGTTTGTGTATCCACTGGTCTGTTGATGGGTATTTTGGTGACTTCCAAATTTTAGCTATTGTTAGTTGTGCTGCTATGAACTTGGGTATACATATGTCTCTGTTGTGTGTGTGTGTGTGTGTGTGTGTGTGTGTGTTTGGCCTCTTTTGGATATATTCCCAGGAGGGGTTCCACCGGATAGAAGGGGATATTTATTTCTAGTCTTTTGAGAGCTCTCCATACTGCTTTCCAGAGTGGTTGTACGAATTTACATTCCCACCAGCAGTGCAGGAGGGTTCCTTTCTCCCCACAGCCTCTTCAGCACTGATTGCTATTTGACTTGTTGATATGGGCCATTTCTGACCCAGGATTGCTGTATGCCTTTTCATTCTTACTCATCCGTAACCAGCACCGTGTTCGTAACCAACGTGCTTCTGTCCCACCAGAATGAGGCTTCTAACTGCGGACTCTGGTTGGTTGTATCCTTTTTGTATCACACTTATAACCTTATCACACTCTTTCTTTAACATCTACCATGTTCTCTTTAAGTAGATGGGATCTGGAGATAATTTTTTTTCTGATCTTTGTTGTGTATTTTTCCTTTTTACAAAAAAAAGAGTTTTATTGTTATACTAGGCAGAAGACATTGGTGTTTCTTTTTTCTTACTATCTTCTAAATTAGGGGAAATTTGGGAAGGTTAGGCTAAATTCAGAAACTTTTGCTGATTTCCTCATTATCACTTAGCAGTCCAAAGTGGACATGTCCCCAAAGGAAGGTATTGTAGCTGCATTAATTCTCACTAACACCTACATGTTTGCTAGGATGGAGGCACTACTACTCATTTTTCTTCTGGTAAACTTTCTTTGTTACACGATAAACAATCTCAGTGTATCAAAAGAGAAACTGGATTTCCTGAACATCAGCAGTTAGAGACACTGTACAGTTGAATCAGTCTTTTCTTTAAAGGCTATTTCCTTGGAGGGACCAGATGATGTCATCTTGATTTTTATTCTCAAAACTATTCTGGTTGGTGACAAGTTATACGTTCATCTAATCAGTGGTTCATATGATCACTGGCTTTAGGAATATTTGCAGTTTGTCTGCAGAACCAGCATGATGTTGCTGTTGCTGCTGCCAGGGGGCCATCAGAGCAGGGTTAAAGGGTCAAGATCTGCACTTGACTGTGACAGCTGCCGCCACCGTGACTACTCTGTGGGACTCAGGAGTTCTACTGTGTATCCAGTAACATCTCAAAAATGGACACATGCGGGAATGAAGTAACATCTTCAAAATGACTCTTCCTTCCTACTGCTCAGCTCTGAACCAGATCAGGTATGTGTGCCTGCACTCTCCAGCACGCACCGCAGAGCCCCACTTGTCTGAAGGACATGGGCTACGGGTCCCAACGCTCCACCAGATATGCCTACCCACCTATGGTACAGTAAATACATAATTTCTTTTTATGATTTTCTAGTATCCTTGCTAAATTAAAATTTCCTCCACTTAATTGGGCACATTGAGCCCTAAATTCCTCTCCAAGTTGTTTTATGAAATGGATGCACTATTTTAAAATACAATTATTTTAATTTGGCCAGGAATCACCCAACTGTAACTCTTCACTGATTATGCACCTGAAATTTATTAACAATTCATGTGGCACAGAAAAATTTAATGATCTTAAATCTAGTAAGATATTGAAGTGCAGATGATGAGTATGCTCAGAGAGCAACGCAAGGGGGAAGGGAACTGGGAAGGTCTGGAATCTGTACCCAAAAATGAGTCAATGACATGACTAGTAGATAAAAGATACTATTTCCTAAGTTATAAAGTGCAACCATGTGGATTGGGTATAAATACGTGTCTTTATAAAAAGAAATTGGTTGAATAGGTATAGAGTACAGTGATTAGAATTTTTATTTTTAAAAATATCTTGATTTATTTTTCTGTCATTAACAGATTTTTACGTTGTTTCTGAGTTTTTATTTCACAAAAGCCAAGTCCTCTAAGACTAACTTATTCCTTCATTCAAAAATACTCAGAAACATTATTTTAATTAGGCTAGCATCTGTTAAGGTTTGGATCTTGAGTGTCCCCCAAAAGCCTCAGGTATTTGGAACTGTGTATTTTTGGGAGGCAGAGCTTGGCTGGAAGAGGTGGATCTTTGGGATTTGACCTGGAGGGATTGTATCAATTTGTTAAGTTTGGGGGTTGCCCAGGGCAGAGCTTTCAGGTGTTTGCTATTGACCTGTGGACCAGGAAGGGCACCCACCCCGTGGACCCAACTAGTAGCTCTGCACTGAGTAAAGGAAAGGAGAAAAACATTATTACAGTTTCTTCCTGGAAAAGCTCTAGACTAGACAGTCTACAGACTACACTTTTCTCCTGCTGAAACTGTGAACTAAATAAATCTTTGCCTCCCTTAAATTGTGGATGTTGGGTATTTTGTCACAGTAACGGATAAGTAACTAAGATAGCATTCACTCTCTTATCCTATATGTCATTTCCAAGGACATTTGATCAGTTCATTGCTAAGTCAGAGACCCCAACAAACAACACAATTTTGCTTCTGCGGCACATCCAGTTATTTATTTTTAAAATAAATAAACATGGCTTCTTACTTTAACGCTACTATATTTGAGAATAAAGAAAATATTCATCATGTAAGAGATGTGCTCCAGGTCTGGCAGCAGGACCCTGAAGTCCCCGTACACTGGGAGGATGAGGCAGGAAGGGTGCAAATTGAAGTCCAACCTGGGAAACTGAACCTTGTCTTAACACAGAGATACAAAATATATCCGGGATGAAGCTCATTGTGAAGGCTCTGGGTTCAATCCCCAGCAACAGCAACAACCAGAACAAAAGGCAGAAAGGAAACAGAAAATGGTATGTGATTAAAACTGTGACTTATGAAGTGAATGTTTATCAGCTTGCAATATCAACCTGGTGCATATCAGAGTGCACAACTTGGACGGGAAGATTGCAGGGCACACTCATGAAGGGTCATGATTTTTGTTTACCACTATAGTTTAAAATGTTCTTGATAATTTTGGTGCCTTCCTGCTGAGGAGCTGGGATCTTAGGAGATTACTTTGTTTATTTATTTATGGAGATGGGGTGTTTACAACTCACTGGGTCTCCCAGCTAGGCTCAAACTTGACATCCCCATGCCTCACTCAGCCTCCTAGAGTGGTGAGATTACAGGCGTGCACCTCTATGCACTTTCCTATGTCTTTGTTTTTTGTGTGTGCCCTTTGTGATTCACTTTGTAATTCAGTTTATGATGAGTCTACTGTGCCAAGGTCAGGAGAACCCAAAGCCACAGGGAGAGAAACCCAGACCAATGTTCAATTCTCAACATCTTCCATGAGAAAGACGAGCTTGTGGAGATGTATGTTTCCTTTGAGCAGTAAGTGGGGCATCTCAGCTCATTTTCAATACTGAAATTGGCAATTATCATTAATGCAATGTTACTCTACACATTCGAGAGAGACCTTGCTGTGTCAGTGCTGCGCTGATGGGAAGACTAGAGGCATTGCCGCTCCGTCCCCAGCATGGCTCGTCTCTGCCTCTCTGTAATCTGCTTTCATTGCTTTATTATTTGAATTGATACTGTTGACTGGACATTCTTGGGGATACATTGTTTTTTAAAATTTAGATGTGGTTTTAGGAAAAAATACGAATTTAACTCATTTTGAGCAAACAACTACAGAAATCATCTAGCAATAGTTGTAGTGTTAGTTGGCAAACAGATTATTGTAAGATTTAAAGGAGAGAAATCATCAAACATGACTATAGCCATAATCAAAAATCTTTATAGAGTGCTACAGAGACGCTGGCAGTGTAATGGAACCATTTAAATAGCATCTTGCCTTATGTTCACCATATAGGCTCAATTCTGAGATGCTAATATGCTATTTCTGTGTGTTTAACATTTTAAAATAGGGACTGGGGACTTAGCTGTGTGAACTTAGCCCTTGCCTCGCTTCGATTCCGTAGCACCTCACACTGTCTGTGAATGGTGGTAGAAATCTATAACCCCAGTACTCAGGAGGCTGAAACAGGAGGATTGCTGAGAGTTCTAGGCCAGCATGGGCTCCATAGTGAGTGGATCAGGACTGTTGGAGCCTACAGATCAAGGCCCTATCTCAAAATAAATTTAAAAAAAATAGATGATAATTTAGATAGAGATAAGCTACTTCTACATGTTACTCCAATAACTATTACTTTGAAATTTTACACAAATATTTTCATCTTAATTGCATAGTTAAGATAAAAGCAAAATTCTAAACTTTAAGGTCAGATAATTATGTTAACAGTTGGCAGACATATCCCCGATAAGGAACATATCAACTCAGGCATCATAGATGAAAGTGCCCTCAGATACACATATTCCCATGAAACTCATATTTGAAAGGACATGAATTAAATATGCTTCCCTCACCTCTGGGGGCACATGGAAATTTTATGTCTTAACTAGGCTTTTGTATTTATTTTATGTAAAAATACTAGTGTGCTACTAAAATTTTTATTTTTATGTAAATGTCATAGAATTAGATATAATAAAACATAGCATTTCCTCAACTTAAATTGCTTCCTTATAATTTATCCCACAATGCTCTCTGCTCTATTGAATGGAACAGCCCTTCCTTCCTCTTCTTAGGGACTGCAGAAGATTTTTATTTCTTTAACATTTATTTTCCCCTTCTGAATTGCAACTCCATTTTTTTCCTTTAAGACATGTCTGCCCATTCTCTGACATGCTTAACTCTAGTATGTATTTCAATAATAAGCAATTGTATGCACTTAGACATGATGATGCAAAATGGGCATGTAGCTTAAATTAAGTAGATTGACTCTGTTCATTATTTAAAGTATTGGAGAAATGATCCTAACCTCTGGCTTTGAAGTTAGGTGTTCTGTTCCCACCCCCGCTTCGCTATGTGCCAATAGGTAATTTATTTTAAACTCTTAGTGCCTTAGTTTTCTTATGTATAAGGTAGGAATAAAAATAGTCCTTATGTCATTGGATTATCTTGAGTACTAGTGGGAGAACCTTTGTAAACACTTAGAACAAACTGCACCCAGCACAAAGGAGGCCTGCAATAAAGTTCAATATTTTGTTTTCCCTGTAATTATCATTGTATAATTATCATCATTGTTACTCCAGAGTGTGTTTTAATTCAAAAAAACACGAGCCTAGACGAGAGTTATAAAGATGAATATTATATGGTCAGTTCTTGAGAAAAAAACCAGAAGCCAAAGAAAACAGCATATGACAGCCTGAAAGATGAAAAAATGCACAGAAGAAGATATGAAATTATTCCAACTCAGTTCTATGATAAAGTCTAAGGGTAATGTTGGTGGTGTGGTTTGGATCTGGAATGTTCCCCTAAACTCTCATATATTTGGATGTTATGGAGTATCTATGGAACCATGTGCTCTGAGGAGAAGGGCCCCCAGACGGGAGGGCTGGATTAGGAGTGTGTGATGGACTATACGCGTGCAGGGAAAGGGAGGAGGTCTGAGGCTGCACCCTGAAGGGACAGATCACTGGGACAGCACCTGGAGGATATGTGCTAGTTCTGCCCTTTCTCCTCGTTTGGCTTCCCGTGTGTGATCCTGCGACTGTATTTCCTTCACCCTGTGATTCCACCATTACTGCAACCCACCGTATGGACTGTGACCTTCTGAAACTGTGAGCTAAAATAAATGTTTCTACCTTACATTGTGGATGTCAGATATTCTGTCATAGCAAAGAAGCAAAACTTAAGACAGCTGGTAAGATTCCAGCAATAACCAAACATAGAATTATGGATCAAATTGAATGGAATGCCAACATTTTTTAATTTGCTCTCCTTTTCAAGTCAAATGCTTAATTGTCTCCTCATTCTTCTGGTCACTTTGTGCACTTTCCATATTGTCATTTTGTGATTGAGCTCGGAGCTTGTTCTCATCAACATGGCCTCCACTAATTTTCCAGATGACTTAATTTAATAACATGTTTATTTCCACATTAAGGTGAGAATGTTCTACAAGTAAATTCTTAAAAATATCCTAGCAATGTTTAAAAGGAGTCATCATTTCTCTACTAGAGTATTATACTTTTATTAAATCCACATTTGCAAACTCTTTTCATAGAAGAATATTTCAGATACACTTCATACACTTTTTCAGAAAGAACAATATTATTATGCCTCATGACACTGGCCAATTTTTAACGCTGTGCTACACAGGTGTCTATTTGTGCATTTTTATTCTCTCAATAAAGTACCTATAACTCTCATAAAGGCAGGAAACTTCTTTAAATATTTCCATTGCTCTATCCTCACCCCTCCAAACAGTGCTTTGCACAGATGATAGGGACACGTAGAGGCACATAGTGGTTACATTATGTGGCACCTCCCAGACTTACTTTAGTTTGCATATTTTTTCACTGTGGCTCATATTACAGAAGTTGCATTCCTTGGAACATACCTCGGGAAACCCTAGGTGCCACATGTTTTTTTTTAAATTCTGTTTTATCCTTGTGTTAATTTCCCATCCCAAGAGGGAAATATTGAAACTTGAACAAAAAGAGCTTATTTCGGCTCAAGGTTTTCAGAAGATCCAGTCTAACTGGCTGACTTCGAGGAGGGGCGGCATGGTAGAGCAGAGGCATTCAATCCGCTCATCCAGACGACGGAGAAGGAAGGGCCAAGGACATGACCACATCCTTCCAGGTCATACTTCCGGTGCGCCACCTCCCACCAGTCTTCACCTCCTAGCCGAATATTTAGCTACTGGATTTATCAGTGGATTACGCTGCTGATAAGTCTGTGGTCCCATGACTGTGTCACTTTAGAAACACATGAGTCTTTTGAGAGTCATTTTAGATCTAAACTGTAACAATTCTCGAGTTCTTCCTTCCTTCCTTCTGTCGCCATGATGCCCGGAATGCTGACCGATACGGACTGAGGGGACAAGCTCCCTGCCGCTGCCCCTGCTTGTGCTCGGGTGGTCAGAGGCAGTCTAGGGCCTTGTAGAATAGAAGGTGGACGGACAGGCAGACATCGTGTCCCGCAGATCCTTCCTCTCAGGAACTGGGACCAGCTACAGCTCTACTGCAGGCCAAGCTGCCACGCAGGGACGCCCTCCATAAAGGGGTCCCCTCTGTGCGCAAGGAACCGCTGTCCTATTTGTCCCATCAGGCTGGCTTTGGCAAGGGTCTCCCAGGGCTCCATTTTTCTTTCTTTACATTGTTGTTTCTGTGGTCCTGGGGATAGAGCCCAAGTCTTCTCACGGAGTTGCCTCCTCGTCTATTCTTTTACATTTGATTTTGAGACAGGATCTTGCTGCAGTGATGAGTTCTCCTGCCCCACCCTCCTAAAATGCTGGGATTGCAGGGCCATCCCGGTAGGCCTAGCTATTTCAGCTCCCCTTTTCAAGCCCATTATTACACTATTACTTGTTTGTTTTTTAAAATACTTCCCAGGCACTTTTAGTAATCTTGTTGTTAGATTGTCATCACCTTTTTGATTTGAGATTATCATATGTTCTTTGCGGAACCCTTGAATGTTCCCGATTAATGAAAATCTCCTTGTATGCCTAGCCCTTTAAAAGGACACATATTTGAGGTGAAATATGTCCCAGTGTTTCTCCTATTAATCTTCTGGGTAGTTCTTGTAGCGATCCCAGGCTGGGTGTCATGAAGTTAGAGAACCACTGGGTATAAAATGTTATCAATGTCAAAAATAGTTTCTGGTGAATGCGCCTATATATTTTGATGAATTCTCAGAAGAAAACCACAGTATAGTCATGCCCATGTGATTACTAACTCTATATAGCACATGTCCACTTTCCTCTTTACTGAAATTAGCATACATGTGAGTGAACACAGAGGATTAGGTGGGATCTGCGCACCACTAAATCACTGATATTTCTGCTAGTCACAGATCCCTGAGTAAGGTTCTAAGATACACATTAAAGATGAATAGAATTATATTTCATAAAACCAGCCATGGAGCATCCTGGCCACAGATACTATGGGATCTAAAACAGACTTCCTCTTTTGGAACTATGGAAATACTACAGCTTCCTGCAAATTTTGTATTTTCCAGATACATCTACCTGAGTAGAGCTTTACATGTAGAAAACATTTAAATTCCATAGAGTCTCATGAATTGCATGGTCAGAAAATAAATATATAAATCGAGAACTGTCTTTTTCCAGATAGTAGATATTGCTTCATTGGTCTTAATGTGAGGTATAGGACTTTTGTTGCTATTTTGTTTTTATTTTCTTTTGCTTTTAATGTGTTAAAAATCTTTACTATTTTCATAGTTCACTGACCATCATGTTGTTCACTGATATAATAAAATTTCCAGGTGGTAAAAAAATAACATTTCTGAAATCTTTGGTGTGTGTGTGTGTGTGTGTGTGTGTGTGCGATGTGCATTGCTTATGTTAAAGATGTGCATCATAATTTCTTTTCTGGGTGCTCCAAATTGAACCTGGAGAAGTGTACATGTTAGCCAAGCGTTCTGCCACTGAGTTATACCCAAGGTATAGTAGATATGTATGTAGTGAAATGTTCACTACAGCCACTGACCAGCGGGGATTAGAGAAACGGGCTCTTTTCAAGGAGATCTCCCTATCAGCTCTTGACCTGCTTTGCTTAGGCACCATCTATCTGTCCCGTTATTGAGCCTTTCCAGAGTCGATACTGTCCTCTCAGATGAGAATCTTTGCACAGAGTGTCTCATTTTCTCTGGTGGCATTTTCTAGGATGGAGTTGTGGCAACCGTTTTTAAGTTGTCACTGTAGAGTTTGAGAACCTGAACATGAGTAAAGTGCTTCGCACTGGGTTTCCCAGAGGAACCTGAAAATCTAATGACAGGCAATTTGCTTGGAGCTGAGATGAACATTCTCAATTTAGGAAAACAGATGTGACTTAGTGAAGATAAGGTTCTGTTGACAATTATAGGCTTCTCCTAGCTCAGAAGAAACCTTTCTTAATTCTAATTAAGAATATATCACACTTAGATTTCATTCGTTGGCATATACATTTCTTTTTGGGTAAACTCTTTTCATTTTTGTTGGGATAACCTCATGTCAGGACAAATGTGTGTTGATTTTGAATATGCTTCCAGTAGGTGCTAGAGACACAGGGGGGATTGAAAGTAACAAAATCCTTCCTTCAAAGGGGAGTTTCCCATTCTTGTTTTTGTTGATCCCTAGCGATTTCCCTCATTTATGAGGTATGGTGTTATAATTAATTCCATGCATATAATGAATATTAAGAAAATCAGAGTAACCAACAAATCATCACCTCAAATACCATGTCTTTGTTTTCAAAACACTCAAGATCTCCATGTTCTTAGAGAAGGTACATTCTAAAAAATCTTTCACCTTTTGTTATGTGGCACAATTTATATACTTAATTCGTTGGCATGATCTGTTTATGTTCACCTTTGTCAGCTAATCTGTAACTTTCTTGACAACAGAAAGCTTATTATTCATTATGGAACCCAGATCGGTGAGGGAGTCTTTGC